>CM073140.1:40410617-40638117 GCA_037039145.1 Fundulus diaphanus
TGTCTATCACCTAATGTCATTTATCCCTCTTATAATCTTCAGTTGGGTTGATTAAAGGTAAATATCTGGTTCACACACTCATTTTTTCTGATATATATTGAGATTGACAGGTTTTTATGACCATTGATATAATTTCACATTAGATGATGTTGCCGAGATTTAGTTGAAAACACTACAAGTTGCATGTAACATAAAACGTGCTTTGACTCCACAGTCGGTGCATCTAAATTCAACAACTTTCCCTTTTTGACTAAAACCCAAACTTCTATAATCCAGAATAGAAGCAAGAGACGGCGCCGGTCTGAGTTTAATCTATTGTCACAGCGAGGCACAAATCAATGGAGATTTTTCCTTTGCATGTTTCTGCCTTATTCCATCGATTTGCCTCGCTAAACTCTCACGGATCAGCGGGTCTGATGAAGGGAGGGAGAGGGAAGTTTGGACGGAAAGGCTAAAGTTGTAAATCTGCAGCCTCGCCTCGGTGCATGCAGGGAGTCTGCCTTTACGGCAGAGGAAGACGTGACTGATGGCCGCCGCTTTGCAGAGCGGGAGGGAAGGACGGTGACGGACAACACGGATGAGAAGACGGATGCGCGCTCCTTCCTTTCTCACTTTTGGCTGTCACAACAGAAATCTTCAATCTAACGGCAACTCTTTTACTTCTTGATGAAAAGCAACTAAACATGAATCCTGCTGTTGTTTCCAGACAGGAGCTGCTGGAGTACTGTAAATGATGTTAAACTAGAGTGTCTACTTTAGCACAGGTGTTGTAGGAAATGAAAAAAGTTGATACTAAAACAAAATGAAATCATCAAAACGCCACAAATAATTAAAGCCTGATAAATAATGCTGTGCTATGAAAAGTTATTAGCCCTGGCAGATTTCCTAAATGGTTCAAATCAGTCAAAGATACTCTGAGTAAACATCAAAAGGACGATTTCAAATGATGATTTTATTTACTAGGGGAAAATTAATTAATCTTAATTAGTGAAGATTAATCGAAATTATTTGGAAAATTGAGATAAGTTTCACAAACCACACCCGAGCCTGATTACTTGATTATCTGATTTACCCCCCCCCCCCCACACACACACACACACGATTCCAATAAAATGGGTCAAAAATTTAGTTTTTTTGTGTTTTAATGCATTAAAGCTGCTGTTCTGAATATTACCCAGAATCCCTTTTGAAATTTCTAACATATATACGGGTTCATTTATAACATATAACAATGGTTTCTAACAACTAGAATGTTTCAACATTGTCACACTTTTTTAACTATAATATTGACAACAACATAAAAGTTTTGTAGCCCGACTCGTACCTGCAGTCAACTTTTAACTAGCTATAAACCTCCATGTGGCAAAAATAATATCAAGCCATTGTTGTGAAAGACAAAGTCCAGTTAACATTAAGTTTTTTACTTTTTTTGTTAATAGTAATCATCGTAATTCTGACTGCAGATACAGAATGAACAGCAGGGGGTGCTGTTGTCACATTTAGAAGGATTTAGAAGGCAGGGCTGCTGTTGCGCTCTTCCTGCAATATCGTCACGCCCCCTATAGGGGGCGCACCCCACTATTAGAAGCACTGATCTAAAGAGATTAAAGAAGGGAGGAGAACCAAAGTCAGTCTGAGAGAGATAGAAAGTCATTTCCAAGGCTTTGGAACTCCAGAAAACATCCCACTTCTCCCTAAGCGACGGTTTAAACGGAGATGGCAAATTTCATTGGATTGTACAAATAATTTTTATTACCACTGGTTATTATGGTGGTGAACTTCCCTACTCACACATAGACACTTTTCAGACGGAGAGGCTGGACTTCCTGTGGCAACTCAAGAAGCCGAACTTTCAACAGCAGCTGCTGGTCATCTTCTCTTTACCGCCGTCATTTAGTCTCTCCTGTGTTCGTCCGTCACTGAGTAATTTGGCGTTATCCACAAAACAGGACCGGTCTAAGCTGCAAAGACCAATCAGGTCTGCAGGGAAGATCATCAGGGCTGACCTTCCCTCCATCCAGGACCTGTACAGGTCAAGGATCAGGAAAGGTGCAGCTAACGTCTCTGCAGATCCCGCACATCCTGGACACAACCTGTTAAGACTTTTACCACCAGGGCGGCGCTACAGAGCGCTGTTTGCTCAAACCAGCCGCCACAAAGACACTTTCTTCAACCAAGCAACCGGTTTCATTCAATTTTTTATGCTCACAATCTTGATTTGTCATGATTGACTGAACCTTGACCTCCGCTCTCTAGCAGAAAATCCTGAACCGCTAATTTGTGATCTTTAGCTGAAGCTTACTTGGGTTTTAGCAGGACAATAACCCAAAGGCTCAGAAACACCAACAAGGTTATGGAGTGGTCTAGTTAAAGTCTGGAGTTAAATCCTGTTTAGGCTTTTAAAAACCCTCCAATGTGGCTGGATTAAATCAATTCTGCAATGAAGAGTGGGCCAGCATCCCTCAGAGATGTAAAAGAGTGATTATTGCCGGCTATCACAAACACCATTGCTGCCAATGAACAACCAGATTTTAGATTTTAGGGGATAATTTATTTTTTCACAGGTGGTCAGTTTGGTGTTGACACCTTTTTGCCTTAATAAATTAAATTAATTGAAAAAAACAGCATTTTGTGTTTCTCCAGTGAATTTTTGCCTGATTTAAAGACTCTTTTAATTATCCCAAATGTTTAATTTTGCCAGAAAGCTAAAAATAAATAAAAGGAAGGGAGCTAGACAAGTCCTGTAAATGTTCTGTCTTGGCGGCTGACTGTGGAGATTTGTGTGAAAGCAGATTTCCCCGGCTGTCCGTCAATTAAACTGGAAGCTGCTCTGAGTCTTCGCTCCCCCACGAGAAGCCTCAGTCGCTCGTTCCTCATCCTTTGAGCTTGAATTGAAATTCACATGGACATTTCCGCCTGGGGGCCAGATCCGATTCAGGACCCGGTGCCTCCTCTGTGACTCGTGGTCGTCTTTTCTTTTTTTAAACGCCCATCTCTCGTGTGTCAGGATTAGTCAGGCGTCGACTTGGACTTTGTTATTTAAAACCTCGTTCACACTTTCTAACAACCTGAGAAGAAGAAAAAGTCAAATTCCTGAGTTATTTTACTTTGTAATGAATGTGTGAAAGAGAGGAGACCTACCATAAATTTACACCTTTAGGAAGCGTATACATGTCTGTGCCGGTCTGGCTGCTTTGTGACTTTATGTTTTATTCAACATCTTTTCTTTCTGCTTGTGTTCACCTCTGCAGCTTTCTGACACCGAGGATGAATCTTTGGCAGATAAAGAAAGACAGGAAGGTGGGTTTTTTTTTTACCTTCATGTTTAAACTCTTCTCATTCAGTTCAGAAGAGCCACTCATCAGAAATTGTGGATCATTAAAAAAAAGAGTTTTTCAATTAAAAGCCATCCAGATTACATTAATTCAAGTGTGGTCATAGAGACCAATTAAAACAGTTTAGCAACATGATGAAAATGTAATTCCATAGTAGCAGTATACAGTTCAAACAAATCTAGTGTTGGTATATTTTACCCCTGCTTAGTGTTAATTATTCACCTTTACTCCCTGTTCCCTGGTTTGTTCTCCTCCACAGCTGTTTCAAATCCCCCTGATTAACTCACCTTTTCTCCACTGTTTCCTCAGTATAAAGGATCTCTGAATGTCATTAGCTACGTTTCCATGGACAAAACTAATCGGAATAAAGGACCGATCGGAATAAAATGCGTCATGCAAACAAGCCATTCAGAATATTGTGAACAGATTAATCTCAGTCGGAAAGAAATTGTATTCTGAATGAGAGGGGTGGTTTAGGTTAATTGATAATCCGATCAACGTGAAAATAAACGCTTGTCAGGTTCAAGTTGTTCTGAATGTGGCAAACTGACCCGAGTGCGCATGTTCATCCGACGTAAACGTGACGTATTTCCACGTTGGTGAGTGCCGGAAATACGTTGTTAAGTAAAACTGTCTGTGTGTCACAATAAAACCTTTCTGTTAGAAACATTAAAAAAGCTCAAAATTATTATTTATTCAGTAACGTTTCAACCGTAATTAGAAGCTGGTGCAAGTCCAGCCTGGGAGCTCGGAAGAGAAACAAACTCTTATGATGTTGCTTTGTTTCCTATTTTTTATTCTTCAAAACAAAGACGGAAGTTATGCTTCTTCTGTGTTTTTGTTTTTTTTTGTTTTGTTTTTTTGGGAAATGTGATAATTGCTTACGTCAGAGTGGTTCTATTCTGAATAAAGCCAGGCGCATTTACACGCATATTATGATCAGATTAATTGATTGTGTGCCTATATAAACGGTACAGTCTGATTATTTATTCCGAAGACATTTTAATCCGATCGTGAAATTCTGTGTATATAAACATAGCTATTATTCATTATTGGCTCCTCCCATTACTCTGCCCAAACTCCATGTTCTGTTCTCCTCATGCATTTTCTGCAAGTTCTCTTTATTAAACCTCAACCGTGATCCTTCCAAACTCTTGTGTACATTTTGGTGCTGCTTCAACCACACAATACATCACGTCAAGTTCTGTCAAGTTAAAATCTAGCTAGTTCTAGTGATGTCTGGTCAAAGCATAGCTGAATCTGTGGCTGAAATAGTTTTTCCAAATACGACCCACTTCTCAACAATAAAATTTTAATTCACAGAAAACATGGGTCACACCATTACATCCAGGTTCATCCCTCCATCCATACGTCTATCGTCTATATCTGCCCTTTAGATGTTGCAGCGTGGCCGGTGCTTTTGTCCAGGGATCATAGGGAAAGGGGGGCAAGGCCCACCCGGTCCATCAAAGGGCAACAAACAGGCACACAAACATACCTAAGTGCAATTTAGAGCAACCAGTTCATCTAAAAATTATATTTCTAGACTGTGGGAGGAAGCTGGAGTACCTGGTGAGAACCCATGCATGCACAGGGAGCGCATCCAAACAACATGGAGAAACAGCCCAGGAATCAAACCCAGGACCTTTTTTCTGATAAGCAACAGTGTTGATGTCGTGCGCAGATATCCAGGATCTTTACTAAAATTAACAGCATAACTTAGAGGCGGCGTGGCACAAGGAAAACATGAGGTGCAAATTTTAGTTTTTCCTCCCTGTTAAAGGGGAGGTTTCCTCTCCACTGTCGCTTCATGCATGCTCAGTATGAGGGATTGCTGCAAAGCCATCAACAATGCAGACGACTGTCCACTGTGGCTCTACGCTCTTTCAGGAGGAGTGAATGCTGCTTGGAGAGACTTGATGCAACCTGCTGGGTTTCCTTAGAGAGGAAACTTTCTGACCAACCTGGAGGATCTGATGGAATCTGTATAATCTGATTGAATTTGACTTTGTAAAGAGCCTTGAGATGACATGTGTTATGAATTGGTGCTATATAAATAAAATTTAATACTGAGGGAAGTGTGGAGGAAGGCATAGAGTGCAGGTGGGAGCAATCTGGTGAAAATGAGCAAAAGCTGAGGCAGAGTGGAAGACAGAGAAGCTGAGAGGAGACGACTAATTAACACGACAGGAGCAGAATGCCAGGAAATAAACTTGTAACATAAGCACAGAGGAATGAATATAATAATATGCAGGTTATTTGGTCGGTTCAGTTCAGTCCAATTAAAACACGGTTCTTTCATTACTGAAGCGTGTTGGCATCTCCCTCCCCTCCCCAGTCCTATATATATCCTTGCAGGCTCATCGTCTCCTCCTCTGTGGGAAAGACAGTGTGCCCCCTGGCCTTTCCTGCTTCCTCACACCTGACTTCTTCTGCAGCACTTAATGGCTGAGGATGTAATGCAATCATTTGAATCAGATGTGCTGGAGCAAAGACAAAACCAAGACATGAAGGACCGTGGACGCTGAAGACCCGTGTTAGTAAAAAACTGACCTAAACCGATTACAATCCTTTTCTAACCTGTTTAAGCGGATCAGATCATAGTTTTCTGCAATTAAAAACCAATTCAAATCTAGCTCAGTCAGATGATTTTTTTTAGTTTGGTCCAAATAAAACCCAGTTTAGATTGATTAAAAGTTGCATTAGTACATGAAATAAAAACCAAAACTATAATTTATCCAAATTAAATTAGTGCAGTCCAACTAGATTACACTTATTCTGTTCTAATAAATCCCTCCGCTAAATTTCAGTCCATTTAAATTCTTGTTTAATCACCTAGTTCAGCCCAATAAAAGACATAGTCTGGTGACGTTTAATTAGATTAAAATTGAAACGAACATGATGGACATGAATCCGTGATTAGACAGAAAGTCCATTTTTGGTTCAGAGCAGGATGCTGCAGGTTTCTGGTGAAGCTTTGCTTCCTTATCTAGTCTAGCAGACAGCTGATTGGTCAGTTTCAATTATAACTTCCTGTCCTTATCAGCCATCAGAGAGCTGGACAGATTCATTAGTAAATCAGTGTCTTTGTGCTTGTTTGTGCTTTGAGACACACGTCAGCGGAGGCAGGTTTGCTGCGGAGAGATTAAACAAAGTCCACGCAGGCTGGAGAAGAAGAATGTGTGTTTCCGTGAAGGATCGATGGCTAATCCTGACCTTAATCTGACGTCTTTGCTTTACATCGTATCTGTCCTCGCTCTCTGCTGCCAGCTGAGGGGAACAAGATCGTTTGTGTCTGACAAAAAAGCTCCTGTGATTTAGGAGCCCATGCTCCTGTTGGAGGAAGACCAAGAGGAAGGTTTGAGGGACGGCTTATCTCGGGCTGAGAAGATCTACCGAAACAAAAACAGACACGGGCGTCGGGAGAGATAATGATGACAGTGATTTAAAAAGTTAAAGAAACAGTTAGAAAAGCTGGAAGCCTCTGTGTTCAGCGAGAGAAAGGCAGCGCCGGTGGTTTCAGACATTCTTTGGCACCAAGGTCACCTAAAGTGGCTAAAACTGCAGCAAACTCACCACTCAGGACTTTAATGCATCTCTTTTCTGTTGTTCTGCTGTTGGCAGTTTTGTCACAAAGATGGAACAAAAAGAGAACCAAATAATTAATTTTTCTGTTGAGGATTTTCTAAAAGAATCTGGACTAATTACATTTTGGACTCCTGGGTCTGTCTGGGTTATAATTTCTGCCAAAGCTTCGGTTTCAGTTGAGTTTGAATTAAAGATGCTTTAGTCTTTGTGGCCTGAACAATCATGCAGCTGGTAGCACTGTTCCCTTACAGCAAGAAGGTCATGGGTTCAAATCCTGACATGGATGGAGTTTGCATCCGTGGGTTCTCTCCAGGTACTCCCACTTCCTCTCATCGCCCAAACACATGACTAAAGTTAATTGGTTACTCTAAATTATCCTTAGATGTGTGGGTGTGCATGGCTGGTTGTCTCTGTGACGCACCAGCAACCCGTCCAGGCTGGACCTCACCCCTTGCCCAATGACCGCTGGAGGTAGGCACCCCTCACAATCCTGCATGGATAAGTAGATATAGACAATGGACGAATTTGTCAGGCGGTTGGATTTAGTTGTGCTTTGAGATTTAGTTTAAAATGGGGGGAAAACACCTGGTTTCCACTCGGATTTAGACTCGTTTTTTTAAGGGAAACTGGATTTGGACTTAGCTGGACTTGACCTCTGGTTTTGGACTAGTCTAGATCCATTTTCCTCTGTCTGCTCTCCACTCATTATCTCAAACTCTCTCTATGATTTGGTTAATCAGTTAATTAAGTGTTTTGTTGGAGGACTTTAGGGTTTTTTAAAGTCACTAACACATACAGGAGTGCTACTCATACTTCTCACACAAGAATCTCTCAGAAAATCATTCAGTCGGTCCCTCCTGAGATCAAATCCAGAGCCAACGCTCCACTGCTCAGATTCATCCTCCCTCTCCTCCATCAGAGCGGAGGAATAACTCACCGGCAGCCCACAGTAATATCAACCCGCCTATTGATTACGGAGTCGGCTTGGGAGAGATTGACTTCTTCAGGCGCAGGCAGAGATTGGAGCGACGCTCCGAGAGCTGCAGGAGAAAACGAACCAGAGAAATTATCCAGAAAGTCACACGCCACTCTGTTCCTGCTGCGTTTCTTATTTAATTAAATGGAGAAATTCTGGTTGAATCGAGCCATCTCTAAAAGCTGAGCCCCCCCCAACCCTGGATTAGCACAGCAGGGAGCATATCTGAGTCCCACAGACGGCATTTCATTATTATTTTTAAAAATGGGTAACAAAATAGCATTTTAAAATGATCTGGAAGTGTTACTGCGACCTGAAGGTCTCTAGTTGCTATTTTTAAACCTTTAAGCAGATTATGTGTATATTTGCAACAATATGTAAAAATGCAGCACTCTACACATCTATCTATCTATCTATCTATCTATCTATCTATCTATCTATCTATCTATCTATCTATCTATCTATCTATCTATCTATCTATCTATCTATCTATATCTCTATATAGATATATATATACATATATGTATATACACACATATATCTATCTATCTATCTTTATCTATATATATATATATATATATATATATATATATATATATATATATATATATATATATATAAAATCCCAGCTATCTACGTAATAATTTGTAATTTTACTCTGAATCCTTCAGATCTTCCATGAAAGCACGGCAGCCATTAAGCTTCGGTTTGCAGTGTTGTCATATCAGTTACATCCTCAGGATATTAACCTAAAAAACAAAAACAGGAACACAGATTTCTTGTTTTTCTTGTTTTTCCTCCAAACCATAGAAAGGAAACTCACACAGGGGACTCCGACAAAAAGAGACGGTGGTAGCTCTGTGTCCTTGTCCTCCAGGTTGCTGCGTGTCTGTCCTCCGGTTTTACCTTGGTCACATGAGACCTTGCAACGCCATACCTGCAAAATTAATTTAATTAAAAAATAGATGTTCGATGGGAGAGTTACCTCCACTTTGTATTTGCACACATAAACCTATAAACTGCTTGCACAGCGCACAAACACACACTATTCTTGCTCTCCGGTCATTAGAAGAGCCAAAGTGAAGCAACTGTCTGTTTTTCACAAGCATATAAAAACCAGCCTCTGCCTTCAGGCGTCCTGTTTTATTTTCTCAGAAAAGTGTCCCAGGCAGGACCAGGCCAACCGACCAGGAGAGCCAGAGTAAAACAACCGTCCCTCCACAAACTACTCAATTCAAGAACATCCAAATCTACACTTTACTGGAGAAGTAGATCAATTAAAACCTTAAAAACTTCAACAATCCTACATATCTTACGGCTCTGATAAGACACTCGAATTTTTGGAGTGTGAGTCCGATAAATAATGACAGGGAGGATTCTTTTGTGTGATTTTATTTAAATAACTTTTACACCAAGAACAGATTAATGTCATTTTGAACTCAGGATTTGTACTTTTTTCATGGCTGTACTAAGAGATATTTTGCTCAATATGACTGAAAATTTCACATTTCTGGTTGGACAGATGGATGATAAGATCGATGGTTGGATGGATGGACGGATGGACGGATGGCTGGACCTGAGAAACTATTATATTATTTCACAAAATACGCCACAAAAACAGCAATACCAGGCTATGCAACAGCTGAGAAATAATAGTTTTCCTGACCGGGACACTCGTCCGATAATTAAGGTCGTTAAGGTTAATGTTCACCACATTAACCTCCTCAGACCTCGGTTATTTTCCGACTTTAATGCAAAAACTAACTCAGAAAGAAGCAGCTCAACGAGTTGAGAGGCTGGACTGGAGGACCTGAAGGTCAGCCAACAGAAGGTAAAACTTAATGGAGAAATATTGGTGTTTTTTTTCCTCCCTTTGATTTTTCTGTTTGAGTGTAAAATCTCCTTTCAGCGTTTTAAGCAACATCAGATAAAAAAGGCTGCCTGCTTCCTAACAGCCCTCTCCAGTTCTCTCAATCAGACGATCCATGCAGTAAACTCTGCCTCTGAGTGCAAAAATGCACCAACGGACCAAAAAACGTGGCGCTTTATTCTACCAGAGGACCGCTGCAGTATCGGCCCAATCCAACGTATTACAATATCACCAATTGTTAGCTCATTTTAGTAAATCAAATTAATAAAGCAGAACTCATCTAGATTTATTATGGACATGCATTCAAGGTACAAAATGCAATATGCACTATTATGCATATAGTATTATCGGACGTTATGTAAATATTGCATATTCTATTAGAACTATTGTGTGTTATATAAATAGATTGTAGTTTTTTTCCCCTGCTGTCAAAAAGTTTTTCCTTTGTTTAATATTTCTTCTGGTATTCCCTCTTATCTTCTACTCTTGGTGTTTCTTTAGAGCAAACCTTAGATTAGACCGGTTTGCTCTTTTTCTCATTGCTAATAATTGTGTGTAACTGTCTGTGTGAATTTCCCCATTGCCGGACAATAAAGGAATGCTTATTCTTATTTATGTCTGTTAATACTTAGCAGATTAAGAAAACCCCGAATTCAGTTTATATTGGTCTATTTTTAAAAATTTCCACCTGTTTAGTTGTAAATTGTGCTTTAACTGGATAAACGTACGTTTATCAAATCTGTGCTGACACCAAAGTCAGAGCTGCAGTCCTGAACTCCTGTATTTTCGGGGCGATGAAGGCGATAATTTGGTTAAATTCACCTGGTTTGTCCGGCTCTGCGTGGCGCTGCGGCCTGTCGGCGGTAAAGCAACACCTCCCACTGTCTGCAGAAGATGAGAGCTCACAGTTCCACACCAACCTCGTGGGGATGGTAATAAATAGGAGATGATTTCTCAGTGAGAGGAGCCTGGGTCACAGAGAGAAGCATCTGGTTTCAGCCGTGAAACAGGTGGTGGAGTGCGACCCGGGCCACCTGGCACTGTTTAAGTATCCTTTTATGGATGAAGCAGATGACTTTATATTTGTTTGGGAATGTTCTCATCAATGCTGTCACCCTGTGGAGGTTCTTTATTAAAACACCTGTTGGGTTTCACACCTGTCCGGATCTGACGGGCATGTAGATGTAGATCAAAGTGTTTCATATCAACATTACAGGTACATAATCCTTTGAAACAGTCGAAACAGTCAAAAGTACCTCCAAAAAAAGTCAAACCCCCAAAATAGCCCGTTTTAACCAGAATCACAAAAATATGTAATCTTAAAAAAAATTTATTAAACAATACAGTTTTCAGATTTTTTTATGCAGGAATGGGCGTGTGAGTCGTACTGGAGCCAAAACGTTAAAATGCTTTTGCACATTTGCCATATTAGTTTTCCAGTTTGTCTATTGTCAGCAGTAAGAACAGGACTGGGGTCAGTCTTCCCCCTGCCGTATTTATCCAAGTTTGATAAATTAATGAAAAACAGATTTAGGTGCAGCAAAGTCTGCGTTTTCAGGGACTGTCCCTGGATAAATGTGCTCCCCTGTTCAATGAAAGTAATGAGGATTCAAAAAGTGTGGTTAATAAAGAAAAATACTTTGTGTTGCGCCAAACATTTAATGATAAAACATTTGCTCTAATTAAAAATAAAAAAGGAGAGGCACAGTTGTGGCTCCTTGTGCATACAAGCGTTCTCTCTGGGTACTCTGGGCACCCCCCCCCCCCGACTTTGCACGGATGAACCGGTATAGAAAATGGTTGAATGGATGAGGGCCTAATTTATATCACTCTTGAATTGTAGTTGGAGGCTGCACAGAATCTGTCCAGGGGCCGCGTTTGGACCCTCCTGATTTAAATCACATGACGTGTTTACATCCCTCTGAGATTAAATTCCATGTTGATATGATAACATTATGCTGCTGCTGCAGATTTTTTTAGAATACACCTCCAATACAAGGATCCCATCCTACCAATCCCAGAGTTGCTCTATTGGACTGAGATCTGGTGGAGATATCTGAACTGCAGTAAATTTATGGACATGTTGAGATTACTTTAGCTTTGTGACAGGATGCATCGTGTTGCTAAAGTAGCTCTCAGAATATGGACAAGTTTTTGGTCACAAAGGGACGGACACATTCAACAACAAACTGGTACTGAGGGTTCAAGAAAATATCTCTCACACCACCAGCAGCAGCTTCTTACTCTCTTTCTTTGTTGTTTTTAAATGATCAGAAAGATCTATCAGAAAGTTTTTTTGTCTCCTTTCAAAATCTCTTTGAAAGTTTTATGAATCACACCACAGGTATCCTGTCGGTCTACCTGTTGTCCCTGGACTTTGGGTTGGATCATCCTGAGCTGCATTCTGCCGGCTGTCGGCTCATCCGCTGTCGGGCTGCTGCCTGCTGAGCCATCGGGAATTAAGATGCTGGTTTCTGATGGCTGCTGGCAAATTAAACCCCCACCACCAGGGCCCACTAGCTTCCTCGCCACCAGAGTCACCAGCCGTTGGACCCCGCTAACTTGCTAGCTGGTTTAGACTCCAGAAAGTCGTCTTCATCCTATGTATAAGTTTACATTCATTGAGTTACCACCATGTGATTGGCTTCACCATTTAAGTTAATATAGCAGCATTACCCAATAAAGTGGCCAGTGAGTTGATGTCCTGTTTTTTGATGATCCCAGCAGGAAGCAACATGTTTTAAGAAACATCAACGGGCCGAGTTGGCGTCCCTGGGGGATCCCATTGCAGACGTCAGAAACATGATCTGCAGAACCAACATGAAACTTTCTGCTCTTGATGCATCTATTCAACCAGTTTGAGATCAGACTACTGTGGTCAGTTGTATCACCATAGCATTTAGGTCCAGATGAGGAAGAAAATGAGCTATTTAGATTTTACTTTAATAAAAATAAATCAATAGGGATTGTGATTTGAACAGTTCCTGTGTTGCGTTTTTTTCAGGATATACAATTTTGCTGAAAAACGCTGATGTTTTGTACCGATCAGACACCATCCGACATCTTAATTCCTCTCCAATTGGAGCCTGCAGGTGATTAAAGTATCTTTTTCTGGATTTTCTGGTTTTAGAAATTATGCACACAACATGCCTGCAGCCGCTGCCGTAAATCCAAAACAATCATCCTCATCGTTTCCAGACCATATGCCGCAGCTCCTGTGTGGCCTCCTGTGGATGTGATGCCCATAGGCAGAATAAATGGATTGTTGTTTGGAAAGCTGGATGGTCCAGATGGAGCTCAGGTCGGTGGGGAGACGCCACAGAGCTGCGGTTCTGATTATGAGAGTTTTATGGCCCAAAGACACCTGCACATGCAAACAAAAAGATTAATGTTACGTTGCCAGGTAAATGTCAGCTTGTCTAGACGGAGCATAAATAAAAACCCAGAGCAACACTAACAGTCTCACTTCTCGGTAGCTTTACTGCGTTTTCTAATCTTCATTCTGTGCAGGACAATATTTTGGACCTTTTGCCTATAAGCAACAGGAGGAACAGGATTCTGCATTAAGCATGATGCTTGAAAGCAGTGACATGTCAGCAATGTGTTTAGGAACGAGCAGCTTTGTGTACACCCATGGTTATTATTCATAAAAACCCGTACAGTAGAGCTTTTGTTCACCAGCGTCTTTTGCACATAAATGTCATTAGACTAATTTAAAGGATCTAAAGTCATCATAAAAAAGGATTTAAGAAAAGGATAATTTGCTTTAAAAAAGTATTTGCACCCTGAGAGACCATCATCTTGTTTGACTACAGGTGTGTTATGCTGAGCTAGTTTTGCACCAGTTTTAACGGGTCTCACACTTTCCAAAAAGTCCCACCTGGCTCCTATCAGAACTTTCTCCTGGAGGCCACATGTGCCCGTCCCATTTAGTCCTGTTGACCCATGAACTCTGACCTTCACCGAGGCAGTGAGGCCTGCAGATATCCGGATGTTGTTCCGGGTTTTATTGTGACCTGCCGGATGAGTCGCTGATTTGCACTTGGAGTAATTTTGGTTCCCTCCTGGGAAGTTTCCCCACTGATCCACGTTTCCTGCACTACTTAAGGTCTCCACAGATGCTGAGTCAGCGTCAGATTATCGACATCTTTAGCCTGTAGATATCCAGCGTTATTTCAACGTCCTTCACTGATTAAGTTACCAAGATCTTGAATCCTTCTCCTGGATTCCCCGCCTCGCCTTGACCTTGTCAGACTTCTACCAACCTTCTGATCTCTGGACCATAACTTTGTTTCTGTGCCATGACCTATGACCCTTACCCATCCCTCGGATCCTGATCTGACCTGTGCCAACCTGCCTGATGATGACTCTCAGCAACCCTGAGTCGAGTCGCATTATATAGCGGGTATAGAAAATGGATTGATGGATGGATGGGATGTCAAACTTAGAAAAAGTGTAATGAAATTAAAAGATAAATGGTTTACCTGAACATTATTTTAAAACCTTGTTAGAAAAACTTTCTTAACCTTTGGTGTAAAGTTAAATATTGTTAATCTTGGCTGCTGTACCTTGTCTGTCTGGCAGGTATTAATGGGTTCGAGTAAAAATTAGTCCATATATTATCAATAAATATTCACTCTGATGTTTATTTTCACTTTAACTTTTTGGTGTTTCTGATTAAGCTCATCCTCTGTTGCTTTAGAACTAACTTTAGTTGAGATTAGCTTGTTGTTGGTTTTTTTTCATTACTATTAATGTGTGTAATAATAAACCCAAACTTCCCCATTGTGAAACAATAAAGGAATTTCTTATGTTATTTTATCCTCTGCAGCCACTAACTTATCTCCTTCCTTTTCGGTGGTTCCTGATTGTGCCTCCATATGTTTCCTGTTTATTAATCAAAATAAATCTTTTAAAATGCTGTCCGTGCCTGGCTGGATTTTTCAGTCTTCTGTCTGGCTCAGTACACTTTTCCTGATTTTCTTTACTTCAGGGCATGATTTGTTGCTTTTAGATATTTTCACCCGCTTCATGTTGTCAGGTTCTGTTTAGGTGAATTAATGACTACAGAGGTTTTGGTTGAGGCCTTTGAAACTGAACTCAGCTTTCCAAAAATGAGGTGTGACTCTGACCGTGTGACAAAAATGACAAGCCGGAAAAAAACTGAAGGGGGCAAATACTTTTTGACGGTGCTGTGTGAGCCCAATCTCCATTAAAACTGTACAATCCTCTATTAGGTGTGATCCCAATTCACATATATCGCTTTATTGTGTTAACTTATACACGCCCAGACATCAGAACAGGCTTGTGGCTGCAGAAAAGCACCCCCCACACCCCAAACCCCCAGACCCCCACTGCCTGTAGGGGCCACATGGCCTTCAGACCGGGTCCAAAGCACACACAAAAACCCGACAGCTCTACTGCCAACCTCCACCGTCTGTTCGGTCTTCGTGACTGGCTTCTGAACTAGCAGCCTGTGTGTGTTTGTGTGCGTGCGCGCGCGTGAATACATCCAATAGGTGCGTGCATGCAGCTGCTCGGCTTGTGTGGACCCAACAGTACAGTGAGCATGAATTACAGGCGTGTCTGTGTTTACATCTGTCCGTTTGGCATCGGATGACAGGAACGGCTCCTGCAGGTCACACCAGGCGGGAAGAGTGTGAAGGTTCAAACAAAAACACTCAGATTTGTCCAGAAAGTCTGGACTTTTTACTGGAAGCGTCACTCGCTTGTTCCCAAATGTGCAGGCGCCATGTGAGCATGGCGTCTGCACATTTCTTCAGCCAGTGCATGACTTATTTCATGACTTTAATCAGAGAGATTGGATGCTGATTTTTTTTTTCTTTAACCTAATAAGATAAAAACAAGTTGGATGGTATAAAATATGTCGTGAAGGCACATTTCTGTCCAAAGTTTGATTGAAAACTCTGAAATCTGTGTCATTCTCAGGTCCAGTTTGACAGTGGGAGGTCTCTGCGGCTTCAGCTCAGACTGATTGGACCTGCAGAAACCTCCTCTATCAATGAGCTAATAAGACCGCAGGCAGGCGTTTCCCTCTGGTCCTGGTCTATTTGGCTCAAAAAAGAAGCAAATTCTCTTTTTGCTTTTGAAAATGTTTTCTTGTGACAGGATTATTTGTTACTGAATTTCACAGGATACAGAAGATATTATATGGGGGTTAAAATATTTATTATGGGCTCATAATTTGACAGCGATAAACTTGAGATTGGGACAGAGGTTCACGATCCAGTGTGAGAACAATCCTTACGATACAGCCAGAGATAGCGTGTTTTAGATCAAAGCAGGTCCCTGTTTTAGAATGGCCTAGTCAAAGTCCAGGCCTAAACTGAAATAAGAATAAAGTTTCTAAACATTCTGCATTCAGTCTGACTGAGCTTGAGCTGTTTTACAAAGAGAAATGGGCTCAAAGTTTAGGTTCAGATGTGAAAAGGTGCTTAGATAACCACGGACACAGGGTCTGTTACTTTTTGTTGGTCTATTATGTGAAATTCTAACAAAACACATTAAAGCTTGTGGTTGAAACATGGCAAAAAAAGTGGCAAAAATGGGTGTAAATGGTGCTGAATATTTTATTTAGAAGTTTTTCTAATTTCTTTCTACCTCTTTTTGTATGTACATAATGTATTTATTGATTTATTTTCTCCAGAAAGAATCAAACGGAAAGAGGCTCCGTTTGTTACTTTATCTACTTTTGTTTGTTTTTGTCCTGAAATAAAAAAAAGTTGTAAACCGTGTCCTGTGAAACATCCTCCAACCTTATATTATATTTTTCATTCACAAATTGACTATATTTCTAACTGCTGTTTACGTGATACAGAAACCATTATTTAAACTTTAGGTCTAGGTTTTTTTTTTTTTTCCTGCTCTCACATGCAATGCAGGATGTGTTTTTATTGTTTATAATGTGGATAAACTTTATTCAGTTCTGTTTTTATTACAAGGGGAGGAGCATTATTTATTTTCTCCAAAGTGTCCCAGCAGAGGAATGCTTGCTGCATTAAAGGACCGCTCTAAATCATAGAAAGTGAGTCCCTGGCAGGCCAATTACTGTCTGTCCTTGTGAGTTTACTCGTATACACAAAGTGAATCACGGTGCACACATAAACGCCCAGCTACCCTGAGGAATTTCACTTCTTCTCTCTGCAGTTTAGAAAACCTCAACGCTCATCCTGACCTTCTTTGAATATCGTTCCGCTTCTAATCTATCATCTTTAAAACTACACATGTTTTATTTATTATACTTTATGTTTAAAACACACCTTAATTCTCCGGTGTTTTGTTTCCGCTCTAAAAGGAAATTGTCATCTCGCCTTTATCCGGGACCAGGTCACACTCAGCAGAGACGTCCAGATTTCCTTCTCCCCAGACGCCTCATCCAGCTCCTCTGGGAGAATCCTGAGACATTCCCAGGTCAACCGACAGACATAGCATCTCCAGCGTGTCCCGGGTCGTCCGTGGGCCTCCACCTGGTGGGACGTGCCTGGAATACCTCCCGTAGGAGGCGTTCAGGGGCATAATGCCCGAGCCACCTCAGCTGACTCCCCTCGATGTGGAGGAGCAGCTGCTTTACTCCCCTTCTCTCTAAGGAAGACCCCTGCCACCCTGCGGTTGAAGCTCGTTTCAGCCGCTCGTGTCTGGGATCTCATTCTTTCAGTCATGACCCAAATTTCACGACCATAGACGAGGGTAGGAACATGGATGGATCAGTAAATTGTCCCAGCGCTCTCTTCACCACCATGGAGCGGTGCCGTGTATATATTACTGCAGATCCGTCGGAGGAATCCTCACTCGTTAACAAGACCCTGAGGCGATTAAACTCCTCCACTTGAGGCAGGGACTCCCCTCCCAGGGGCCACGTTGTCTGGTGCTGAATGCTCCTAGCAGGGTCTCCCATTGGAAACAGGTTCTGGTGACGGGTCAGACAGAGAGTGGCTAACAAGCCTTCATGATGACTAAGAGAAGGAGGTACGAGACGCCGGCTGGTACGGCAGAGCTGGGCTCCACTCTGGAGCCAGGCGTGGGGTCTGGGCGGGGCCATTACCCTTTGGAAAGTACCACTGGCTCAATGTGTTATATGTCTCCTATGTTATAGAAAATGACTGAATGCTCTTTGTTTTTCTTTCCCATCACAGGTACCTTCAGCCCGGTACCGTCGTGCTTACCCGAGTCTCTTTCCAGGACAAAAGCCTTGAAGGAGGTGTTCTAACCATTAGTTCTGCATTCCTCCCAGAAAGTAGTCCAGGCTCAATATCTCTGTGTTTTTCAGAGAGCCTCTGGCAGACCCACAGTGTTGCGAGGGGAGGGCGAGGCAGGTTGCTGAGTGGAGGAGGTGGCTGTTATCAGGAGGTTATTTCCAGGAGCAGAGGAGAGACCGACAGCGGGACTCACACAAAGGTCATCCCATGGAGCTAGGAACTGATAACCAGGGCAAAGGAATTCCAGCTTGAACCTGAGTAGGAACCTGGTGAAGGAGAAACAGGCCTGGGTAAGAATAAGCATGACAAGAACGATGACTGAGCCAGAATGCAGTCCTGATTTGAACGCTGGACGACTATGTTGTCTCTCTCTGGGTTTCCTGCTCCTTTTAAGCTCCTCCTGATTACTCCTCATGTGCAAAAGCTGTGGGACCACACATCTGCAGTCACACCTTGCAGAGAAGAGACGAGCAGGAGCGACGCACACAAGCACACACCAACCTGCAGGCGGCTCCGTGGGTACAACACAGTGAATTGTCTCAGTAAGGCTGCTGGTGTGGTCCATCTGCTCCATGTTTTGGCAAACACCAGGAAGAGATTTTAGTCTACACAACAGCTGATAACTGGATATTCTCTTTTTTGGAGCGTTCTCTGCAAAACTGAGCTTCTCAGATGTGCGCGAACAACCACGCTACGGTATAAGTGACTTAAACCTTTTTCTTCACCATTCTGAAGCTCATTTTCAGGAAGGTCGTCTTCACCACGTCTACATTCACAGATGCATTGATTTGCTCCTGATGTGCTGTTTTTGTTGACATGCAATTAAACTGGTGTCCCTAATAAAGTGGTCGGTAAGGGTTGAGCTATTGCTGACTGAAAAAGTGCTTTTTAGCGTACCACAGACAAAGGTGCAAAGCACATGTGTCAAACTCAAGGCCCACGGGCCTAATCCGGCACGTCAAGGCAATTTATCCGGCTCTCAAGAGCCAGAAAAGGCATGTTGTGTCATAAAGAAGAGGCATATATCCTTTTAAGTTGTATAAAGTGGCTAAAACTAAGCCTCCTGTAGCGAATGTTGATTTTTTTACTGTGTAGTTACAGCATCCTGCTAGATGTCAGTTTTCCCACACCACGCTGAAATAAACCAGAAATGTCCAAAAAGAGAAGAAGTGATGCAGAATGTTGAGAGTTTAAAGTGTAATTCACCCCAATATCAACTTTTTTTGCATATAAACTGCATAAACTGGGCATTAGGGTGCTACTTTTATGTTACTGTGATTGTTTTTTTACATTTTTATTTGAATTGACATCAAATTCTGAAATCAAAAGTATCATCTATACAGGTGCAAACAGCCCTTTTAATGACTTCATGATGCTAATATGGCCCGATATAGAAATGAGTTTGCCACCGCTGGTGTAAACGATGTGTGCAGTCACCGTTTTTTCTACTTTAAAAGCCAAGGACGATTCACGCCAGGAGTCACCTTTCTGTGCATCAAGGTGTTTGGGACCAGACTGCCTCCGTAATTAAATGGAGCTGCCAGTGCCTCTAACGCCATCCTCCTGCACATTGTTGTCCCTTTTGTGTCCGATATGTCATCCTTTTGAGTAGCAGCCCTTGACCTGCTGCCTCCGGGGCCAATGATAAATGTCAGCAATGCTGTTCAGGGCCCGGCGTCCCGTAGGAAAGCACATGACATACTGTATGTTTGTTTGCTGATGAAAAGAACCTCCTGGGAGGTTCTGCTGTCGCCTCGGCGGTGTGACATTTCTCCTGAGCGTCCTGTGGCAGATGGATTGTACTTTCACTATTTGAGATCCCTGTTAAATTACCAAGTGTGTCTATTTAAAAGGAATCAGCGACAACCGATGACTTATATGCTTCGTTTTAAGGTTTAAAGGATCAGGAGGTCACTTATAATTAATGGGCCACGCGATTTGGCCTGAGCGGTAAGATGTTCGTGGCTTTCTTCCAGGGTCGGACTGGTTTAACTGAGACACACCGCCTCATTCTACACGCTGCTTCATGAGCTTGTTTTTGTTCTGCTCCTCTGCCTGTGAGCAAACTTGTTTAAAAGTTTAACGGAAAAAATCTGCCTGCAACTGCAACACCATCTGCCAACTGCGACCGGCGTCCAAGTCGTCCACGGAGTCTCCAATCAAATTAACAAGATAGTCCAAGACTGCAGCTGTTTTCAAACAACGTCCCTCTGTTTCCGTCTGCTGAGCCGCCGCGACCCCGACAGACGCACAATCTGAGCTGGCGAAGGCAGAACGAGCATCTGGGACTCGGATTAGGAGCCGTGACTGCAAAATGGAGGATGGAGACGGATTATTCTGCCTGGCTCATCTTCCCACCTCAGTTTGGTTCATTTTGGGAGAAATAAGAGGAAGGAAACAACCACTGCGAGGGATCCATTAGTGGAAATCAGTAAAAAAGAAAAAAAACTGATTCACAAGCACTGGAACTGCTTTTAAAAAGACATTTTTACGTGTATTTCAATGAAACAACAGGAGTTCTCATCAAATTTCCTTAATTATAAAAATAATATTTATTGATTCTTTTTAATTCTGTCAATTTGGATTATTATGGTTTACAGCTAATACATATCCCCAAAAAAGAAATTTCAAATAACAAAATCTGAGTTATTTCAATGATTTAGTCAACTCTTGACTTCATAGTTTTTAATTTTCATTGACACAATAATAGTAATAGTCATCTTTATTGTCATTGAAACATACATTACAATGAAATTTGTTCTCTGCTTTTAACCCATCCCCTTGGGGAGCAGTGGGCTGCCATGTGCGGCGCCCGGGGAGCAATCTGGGGTTAAGGGTCTTGCTCAAGGACCCAGAGTGCAGGCTGTGGGGATCGAACAAGGTACTTGCATCCTTCTCTGAGTGCAAGCGCGCTGCTCTAACCACTCGGCCACGACCCCGCCCCCCCAAGCCTCCTCCATAAGCGGTTAAAGGTGGTGAAGAAGCTGATTCTTAACAGAGGGCGTTTTACAAGCAGGATAATGGAAAATTCAGTGGAAGTAAAACGTTTGGCACATAAGCAACAGCAACAACAGCAGATGCATTGCTATATAATTTAATCTGGCATTAATTAAATTAAATTTGGAGTCTTGTTTTATTTAGTTTGTTATTTCATGGCTCCTGAATTGGGACATTTTTCAACTTCTACATAATTCAAGATTTAACAAAAATGATTGAAAACAACATAAACTAGATAAAAGTTCATTTATAAAAAAAACAAATTTTAAAGTACTAAATATAGCATGTTTTATATTGATCTCAGTCGATTTCAGTAAGCCAAGTGTATTTGTACAGCACGTTTCAGTTCAAAGTGCTTTACATCATGAAAGCATAAAGACATTATAAACACGTGTAAACGGTCATGGTTGTGAGACCAGTAACCAACATTAAATTGTATCAGGTGTAAACATCAATAAACATCAATTATGTTGGTCAGTGTTCCTGTTATTATGGCTGAAAGCAGCTCTAAACAGGTGGGATTTCAGTCTGGATTTACAGTTTTCTGGAAGTTTGTTCCAGATTTGTGGAGCATAGGAACTAAATGCTGCTTCTCCATGTTTGGTCTAAAGTCTATTCTAGTCTGAAATAAAGGGAGCCACTCTAAGGACTTCAGTACTGGGTTGATGTTCTTTATCTTCCTGGTTTTAGTGAGAACACCAGCAGCAGCGTTCTGGATCAGCTGCAGTTGTCTGATGGATCTTTTGGGTAGACCTGTGAAAACACCGTTGCTGTAATCAATGCTACTAAAGATAAACGCATGGATTAGTTTCTCTAGATCTCGTTGGGACATCAGTCATTTAATCCTGGAAATGTTCTTCAGGTGGTAGAAAGCTGACTTTGTGACTTTCTTTATGTGTCCTTGAAGGTTCAGATCTGAGTCCATCACTACACCCGGATTTCAGGCCTGATCACCAGTTTGTGGCTGTAATAACTGGAGCTGCTGATGACTCTAGTTCGTTCCTCTTTAGGTCCAAAGATAATAACTTCAGTTTTTTTTCTGTTCAGCTGGAGAAAGTTTTGGCACCTCCATGCATTGATTTGTTCTAAGCATCCGTTCAGGTCATGGATGGTTCAGAGTCACCTGGTGACATTGTAACGTAGAGCTGAGTATCATCTGCATAGTTAGGTAACTAGTCTTGTTTCTTGTTATTACCTCAGCCAGTGGGAGCATATAGATAATGAATAGAAGGGGTCCCAGGATTGAACCTTGGGGAACCCCACATGTGACCTTTGTTCGCTCTGAGGAGAAGTTACCTATAGACACAAAGAAGTCCCTGTTCTTTAGGGAGGATTTGAACCAACTGGGTTCTGTACCAGAGAGTCCAGTTCTCCAGTCACTTTAATAATATATCATGGTCAACAGTGTCAAATGCTGCGCTGAGGTCCAACAGGACCAGAACTTTGGTTCTTCCACAGTCTGTATTTATGTGGACGTCAATGAACACTTGATGACGGCGGTCTCTGTACTGTGGTGAGCATGGACACCTGACTGAAAAGCCTCAAAGCGGTTGGTCATGTAAGGAAGCTGTTTAACTGTTGAAAAACAATAATTCAATTCAATAGTTTTACTGATAAATGGCAGGTTGGAGATTGACCTTTAATTCTGCAGATGTGATTTGTCCGGTTCTGCTGCCTCTGACTCTTTCCACAGGTGTTCTGGGTTGACTGGTGGGCGGAGCCCACACACCTGCGGGCGGTTGAGCGGCATCGGGAGGCACTACTTAAACACCACGCAGACAGCGAGAGGATGCCAGAGTGTTACCGTCGTGGTATGCAGACAAGCCTTGGCCTCTCGTTCTCTGTGTTTCCCAGAGGAACTAATCACTCACCTCTGTGTCTCCCAGGTACCTCCTCGTGTCAGCTCTCTTCCTCTTGTGACCCTGTGAAGTCTCTCGTGGCAGGAGCTCCAAGCATCGTCATCTTCCGTCTGGTGTTGGTCTCTCCTGCAAACCTCCTGGTTCCTCCTGAGTCGGTTCCCCTCCCCTGGAACCCTGCCATCTCCGGAAAGTCACCTGGTTCCTCTCGCTGTCCTGGACATCTGGATTCCCCGGTGCTGCTCGGACCCGACCCCACCTTCGACCCACTGGTCTCCCGGACACCTGTGGCCACCATCGCACGGCTAGCGCTGAGTCCCCACTGCTTCCTCCCCGGTCGGCCTTCTGTCCATCAGGTGGTAAGCTTGCGTCCAGCAGCAGATCCAGCTCAGTCAGACCAGTTCCTCTCCACGTTTCCCCAGTTAACCTCTGTCTCGTTCTTCCCCAGTGATCGACCCGGTTTCCTTCTCCCTGACCGTTACCTGACGCTGCCTCCGCTGAGGCAGAATCCTCCCGTTACCTGGTTCTTAAATAAAACCTTTAAACTTCACCTGTTTCTCCCGAGTGTGCTTCTGCATGTGGGCAAATACATAAAGCCAACCATGACAGTAACGTTTTATTTCGTTTTTTGATTTACATAAAGTAAAACCAGAATAGCTTATAAATTTCACTTTCTTAAAGCTAGATTAATAGAATATTCACTAAAAAGTTAAATGGGTGCTTTCAGGATGTCCTCAAAAATAAAAATACATATGTATTTTGTTTCTAACATATCATTTTGGATTTCTTTTCTTGTGTAATAACTGTTTATCAAACTTTCGGTTAGCCTGAAATAATCAAAAAAGATTCAAGCCTCTATTGTTAGGACAGGGACCTTTCCCCGTCTGTCCCCCTCTGGGTCCAGCCGTGTTTAATGAATAAATGGCAACCATGGTCTCTCATTCAGATTCTCTTTTCCACGTTTAATAAGATCTGCTGTTGTTGCAGAGTTTCACTGTTTAATCAAGCAGCGCAGACCTGACATTAATCAGTTATTATTTGCTAAACTTTGTTTTATTCAGCTACTTTTCCTCTGAGGTTAATCTCTGCCACAATTTTTATAAATTATTAATTAAAAAATATCTGTGATGCTGTTTGAGAGCTTTCTGCTCGACATTTAATCACTTAGCATTCTGCTAGGTGAATGTTTTGCAGAGTCTGCGGTGCTTGCCATGATCGGGTAAAGTGGGATTTATATCAGGAGCAACAGCAGAACATGATGACAGTCGGGGTTTAGCAGTAAAACCCCTCAGTAGCTGTTTTCTGTCTCACCGTATCAGCCTCTCACATCACTGTGGAGGAGTTCTGTCCCAATCTTCTTCCCGATGTTGCTTCAGTTCACTGAGGTTTCGCAGACCTTCGTTTCTGACTTGCTGCTCCTAAAGCTGACCTTCGCACAACCCCTTTAGATGGTCCAGGAACATGGGTCCTCTCTGATGCTCTTCTCTCCTCAGCGAACCCCTTCAGGTTTTCTGCAGGACCAGGCCTGAGGACTGAGATGGCAGTGAAAGAGCGTTCCCAAGGCCTGCACAAGACTTCCAGGCCAACAGCACCACAGATCCTCCTCCACGCTCAACAGAGGGAATTCCACATATTTGTTGTACACCAGATCCACCTGCTGCTGGCCAAAGCACAGTTAAAGTCCTAGAAATCCACACATTTCTGCCATTGATGGTAGGACAGAAAAGTCTCATGATCCTTAGACTTAGACAAACTTTATTGTAATTTTGTATTTACAGAGTGCATACGAAAATAAATTTCGTTGCATACAGCTTACAACAATGTAATGACATTGCAATTGAAATAAGATAACATTACAATATAAAGTGGAGCAGTGATAAGAATGTACAGTGTGTGAGTGTGTTTGTTTGCAAGTGTGAGGTCTTTCCTGAGCAGAGGATCTGTGGCTACCGTTCGCAGAACGCACACCTGACGATGAAATTCTCATCAACCTGGAAGTTCACCGTCAGCAGATATAAGGAGTTGTGAGACAACCCATCTTGGCCCTGTAGAACTGGTCCTGGCCCCTGTTACGGTCCCTGTGCTGAGTGCTGCACTTTTAGCTTCATCCGTATTGAGATGGGATCACAGTTTTCATCTGATCAGGACTCTGCTACCCGCAGCGCCACAGGCTGGCTTAATATATTAAACCAGGGATGCCCAAACTTTTCAGTAACTGGGCCAAAATCGTCAAGTCAAAGTAAAAAAATTAATGACATTTTTTTAAAACAAAAAAAATTATAATGCAAATGTTTATGCATGCTCTACAAAATATTATCATTTTAAATAAATAAATTAGTCAGATTTTCTGTAGGAAATGAATGTGTAAATCATGCTGATTTGTGGTATTCATCCAGTTTGCAAATTATTTTGAATAATTTAATTTGACTCTTTAACCATAATAAACTGAACTCTTTTTGATCTAGCAATATAAGAACAGTACTTGGGTTTGTTGTCCTTTGAAAACACTTGCTGTAGTGAGACAGTTTTAATAATTGAATTCAAGGCAGATTTTAATGCATCTGTCAGGGTGCAGTTCTGCATGCCGCACCCAGAGCATTTCCTGGCTCCTTCTTCTCCAGTGCAGCCCTGATTACACTGATCAGTCACACCTGTCAGGCTGCAATCAACCACGGACTCGCTCCACCTGCTCACCCTGCTATGAAAGCCTACCTCAGTTTGTTCTTCGTCGCCGGATCGTCTTGAGTCCTCATTCACACCACGCCTGTCAAGTCCAGTACTCTCGTTGCTGCGCTGCTGGGTCTCTGCCCCATGTCCTGGAAACTCTCTTGTCTGCACCTCTGGTTCCACAGCAGCCCAGCGCCTCCAGGAACTCTCTCTGCACTCAATTGGATTTACTGCAGCCCCTGTGTCCAAGGAACTCTCTCGTTGCTGCACCTCAGGTTCTTCAGCAGTCCTGGCACCTTCAAGAACTCTCCTCGTGGTCCTGCTCGGATTCCTTTTCACCATCCACAACTCATTCCTTGCAAAAAACAAGCTGTATGTGTGTGTGTGTGTGTGTGTGTGTGTGTGTGTGTGTGTGTGTGTGTGTGTGTGTGTGTGTGTGTGTGTGTGTGTGTGTGTGTGTGTTCTGTCCAGGTTCATGAAGACAAATCATGACAGCACCGAAGTCTGCAATTGAGTAATTAAATGTCATTGGACATATGTTACTGTGAAATTAAAGAGAATGTCAAAAGTGTGTTTATTAAAGATGAATACTTTGTGTTGTACTCAACATTTTCAATTGTAGGATTTTAACTTTCCTGTAATAATTAATAAGTACAGGGGCCACAAATGACCCCCGGACCGCCCTTTAGACATGCCTGTGTTAAACAATGAAGTATTGCTATATATATATATATATATATATATATATATATTTTTTTTTTTTTTTTTTTTTTTTTTTTTTTTCTCATTGTTTTGTTCTGTGCTCCCATGAAAAAACACTGACCCCACCCTTCCCCCTCTGGTAAATCTAGAACTGCAACTGAGTACGTTCCAAGTATCCTCGTTCTCAAGAAGCCATCGTTTCAAGTCTTCACCTCCTTCGGGTCAATTTACAAGGAAACCTTCAAGATAATAACCTGGAAAGCCACGATCAGCTCCTCCATCTACAGGTGTTCCCTGCCTGTTTGCTCTACAACGCTCTCCTTTCAGCTCCTGCATCGCCACCTCGACTCTCACAGGTTAATCTTCTGGAAGGGAACTCCTCTCAGAACAACTCTCAGCTGCATTACCTTACTGCTACCATCTGCACCGGAGGTCTTCTCCTTCAGCACGTCCTTTAGAAAGATCCGTCTCAATTTTCTCCATTGATTCACCAACTTGTTCTCTTCCTTCTCCAGACGCCACAGAGCTGGTTTCACCGCAGCCTCCGTTATTCACTAGCTCTAAACTGTGCTCACGAATAAACTACTGGACTTTACAACATCCTGAATCCTGGTCGACTTCTGCATGTGGGACAAAACGCTTCCCGAGACCACAACAAAGGTTGGAACCTTTTTAATTAAGTTTCGACCAGCAGGTATTTTTTACACATCTGCCTCCACTGAATGGCATGTTCTCTTGTCTTTCCCCTTTTAAAGAGTCACTTTGTGAAATTACGTCACAGCAACCAGAAAATAATGAATTACTAATTACTCAGATAACCCTAAAGTACCCACTACTTCTGAATAAACTCAAATGAAAAGCTGAAATAAAAAGAAAATCTGTGTAACATGATGGTGCTGCAGTAAATACATTTTAAGGCCTTTTATTTATCTTTATAGATGGTGGCAATAAATGTTCTTGTTGCCTCAGGTCTACGGTGCCGTAAGGGAAAATTGTTTTATTATTGAATCGTATTGGACATGATTCTGTTATGATCTGTTTGAAATATTGATTTTCTATTTAGAAACAGTCCGTACTGCACACATGTTTTCTTGTGATAAGACACGGTGCATAAAATGAACCAGAAACGCCTTTAAACCAAATACAAAAACTGCAGTTCAGATACAGACCTGACCTTCAAGCCACACCAGCACACCAGATCCCGTTTAAGCTTCGCAAGCAAGAATCTGCACTGTGAATATCTATGCACGTGTGTGTCAGGAGACATAAATATCTGAACAACCCTAAACAATCCAGGCTGAGCTTAAAAAAAATAAAAAACAGCATCTAACGCAGCCGCAAACTAATCAACAAAGAGACTCAAGCAGTATTCTGGCCTGCAAGCGAGCCAGCAGCCATTAATGGTTCCTGTACAGCAGCTGGAGCGCAGTGAAATAACGCTACGTGGATTTAAAATACTGCATCTTCAACAGTCTATTAGGTGTCAGGTTTTAATTACATTTAACTCTGGATTTCTGCTCATATGTCACAGGCGTGTACATTTTACCACCTTGTCAGCGTTCAGGAAAATGTAATGTTTCCATCCCTGATTAAAACCTGGATGTTGGCATAAACTAAATTTATGAGCGACGATTATGAAGTCATGTGAGCGAGACAGCAGCTCTGCTCTTTTAAACAGTCGCAGGATCACTTCAGGCGTGGCTTTCGCTCACGATCCCATTAAAAATGAGCTCCTAGATGATATTCGTAAACATGGAAATTAAACTGGTGCCTGTTTTTAATGATTAGTCTAAATTCTTAAATTTTGCTTCATCATTTCAGTGGCTTTTATTTTTAGCAGAAGTTAGATTTCTTAAAACCCTAATTTACTAAAGCCCCCACTTTCCTTGAACCCAGAGGTTCATTTCCAGAAGTGTCATGGACACATTTCCTAAAAGTTAAAGCGAGTCTAATTAGAAATAGGCTGTGTGGAGTTATTATTGGAGCAGCTCTCCCTGTGGTATTACATGCGTGCCTACACTCAGCTTAAAATACGCCCACAGAAACACACTTAAAAATACAGATAACGTCACCATGGTTTCTACTGATATCACATGAGGAGGCACCATCCCCTTCGGGAGAGTGTCTAAGTTAGAAAGAGGGATGTGAGTTTTAACTCGAGGCTCTTCTTCCTCGGGGCGTCGCCCGCGTTGTTTCGTTGTAAGAGCCTCGGCGCTGAAACTTGTAATTATTTCTCTGCTGTATTTAGATGAAAGTGTTAAAGTCTAACTCTGAATTTCAGTCATCTGTAGAGGGTGTTTTATTTTGGTGAGCCGCTCATAGGAAGTAAAGGACCGGCAGGAAATCATCAGGTTGGAGTATGGTTTGGGTGTGCTCAGCTGAACAAAACCTTCAAGCAACTAAAGAGATGCTTCCTGGAACGTTTATGTAACTCACCTGCGACATTCCAGAAATTACCAGGTACTTTTAAGAATTTACCGGTTACTTCTGGAACGTTCGTGGACCTCACTGGGTACTTTCCAGAACTTGACACATGGTTTCATAAAAACCTTCAAGGAACATGCCAGGCACTTTAAACTCTTTTGTGAAATTTACAGACAGGTGTCTAGAAACTTAACTGGTGCTTTCTGGAATATTCGTGGAAGGTTCAAAATGTCAGGTACGTGGTTCAGGTGCGATGTTCTTACCTGTCTCCAGCAGGACGCGACAGGCGGACACCGGCAAGCAGGTGTTTTCCGCCGCAGCTGATTGGCGGAGTATTCAGGCAGCTGGAGAACGGAAGGTAGGCGTCGGAGCGTTAGCTCTCCTGAGCGGTACCTGACCTTGTCTCAGCTCCTCTTTGTTCTCGTCCTCCTGTGTTTACCGCTCACTCATCCTGCCTTGCTGTCTCCTAGATCCGTTCCAATTCCTGCTCAGATCATGCCATCCAGCTTCTGGTTCGCTCCATCCTGAATCTCTTACTCTGCTGCTGGTTCTCTTTGTCCTGACTCCCTGGAGACTTGGGAACACCTCGAGCCTTCCTGGATCCACGGTTGTCCGGTCACTTCTCTTCTGGTTCACTTCTCTGTGTCTAGGGTGTTACTAGATCAATCTGCACGCCTGTGGTAAGCACAATGTCCGTCATGGGTAAAGAAATGGAGGTGGCAGAAGAGCAGACATGTCTCAGTATCAGACTGAACTGGGGATGCAACAGTGACGCTATATTCCAGACTTTACTTGTTGAGCAAGCTTAGGTCTTTCAGTGTTTCCCCCAAGTAGCTGCAGATCTTTTATGAGTCTGTTGAGGAGAGGTCAATATCTTCTGCCATCATCTGTGGGGATGGCAGCATCAGAGCCAAAGTGTTAAAAACACTTTAAAAATTGGTAAGGAAGTCTGGCTCTGTCCTCAGGTCTTCTCTGGAAAATCTGGAGATGATGATTATTATTATTACGGTAATATTAAAAGGAAGAACAGTACGGACACCCTTAACAATCCTCTTCATCAGACTGTCGTACAACATCAACGCGTCTTCAGTCAGACCGGCTGTAAAGAAGACCACTACAGGAGAGCCTTCCTGCCCAGCAGCATTTATACCACGGTCTGGGTGAATACTCGATTCTGATTGGCTGCAGGGTGTCCGTTAAAAAGTGTTATAGGACACCTAAAAAATAGTTCTGGTCAAATAGCCTGATTGTTCTAACGTTAGCTCGTCACACCGAGAGATATTAAATAGTTCTCTCAGCCGCTTCTTGTGAAAAACGTATGATTTCAATGTTTAAAAAAAACATTAAAGTGATAATAATTGATTTATTATGTATTTATTTTAAATGACCATGGTAGAAGTGGGATAATGCCCTTCGAGGTGTCCATTATCAGAAATTAATGGACCACGTCGTTCATTAACGTCTGGTAACACTTCACACATCACAGGTCTTTGAATAAACTTTGATAATAAGGACAGGTCATGTTACCTTTACCTGTGTGCATGTTCAACACTTCATGCAGATGTAGCTGATGGTGAAGCTATGTTGTGATTTCGTCCTTCGATCGGAGTTTTCTTCTGTAGGTGAAATTTAAGAACGTTTAAGAGTATGTCAGAATTGCCCTCACCTTGATCTGGATCTTATTTGCTGGTTGTATGTGGAGAAATAATTGGTAAAACTTTTTCATTGCCCAAATATTTAAAAGCTCAAGGCGGAACACGTTTGTTATGACTTTCCCCCGGAGAGGTTTTGCAGATTTCCCATCTCATTTAAATGTCAGCCGCAGTCGCAGCATCGTCAACAGGCTGGACTCTGTCGCTTCGCCTCTCACAGAAGGATTACCGGACGAGGTACTGACACGGAGGAGAGCCTCGAGAGACACCGTAAAAAAGCCAGAGACAGGATCTCAGCTAATTTAATAGAGGAAGGCTCTCGGAGAAAAATGCAAACAGTGTCAAAGATTAAATCCTGCTGTGCAAAGGGCTGACAAATCAAACTCAGATTTAATATGCCGGTTTCAGTCAATGTTTCCTCCCAATTTTTATGTGCATTTTTTTTAACCTCTGAAGTCGTTTAAACTGTATCGACTTCCTGTCTGCTCTGTGGGAAAAAAACACCGGGAAAAATGAAGCAATCTTTCCATTTGCAGACAAAAAGCACACCCTGTTTTCCAGCCAGGTGATGAAATCCTGCATTTCACATCGCATCTCCTTCACATACAATCGTACCTTCACACCTTTCGCATTTTGTCACGTTGAAATCCCAGATTTCAATGTGATTTAGTTGGGATTTCATGTAATATACCAACACAAAGCAATCTAGAATTATGAAGTATGAAGCAGAGAAAGCACATATAGTTTTTTTTTTTTCAAGTAGATGTCTACAAAGTTTAGCATCCATTTGTATTCAGCCCCCTGCTTCAGTGCTTTGTAGATCCGCCTTTCTTTGCAATGGCAGCTGCAAATATTTGGGGGGTTTGTCTCTACCACTGTTACACAGCTACAGACTGAAACGTTTGCCCCTTCTTGACGTTAAACAGCTCAATCTCAGTCAGGTTGTCTATTAAAATCAGTTTTCAAGTCTTGACACTTACTCTGTAGTTGGATTTAGTTCTGGACTCTGACTAGGCCATTCCACCGGATGATTGCACTGTTATCTAAACCAGGGGTGTTGAACATTGTCACAGAAGAGACAAACACCTAAAACACGGATTAGGTCCTGGTAGGAGTGTTTATTATGAAGTGACATCTTTACTAAATGAGGAGACGGCGGTGATGACGTTCCAGCACTTTTATTGAGGAACAGAGCAGAGATCATATAGATGGAAAGTAAATCGCACCCCACGGTCCCGCTGCAGTCTGCTTCTGCCCTGTCTCTGCCTTCCTCGCTTCTCAGGCTTCCCCTAATACTGCACCGTGGCCTTGGTTTGAGACATAACAAAGACAGTCTATCATAGACAATAATCATTCTACGCAGCATTCAGCCTTGCACTCGGCAAACAGTGGAACTTATACACAGACATCAGGTCTCCAGGCCTCCTCTGTCCGAGTGGTGTGAGGCCATAGTGACTTCAGAATAATAATTCTTATAACAATCACCTCTGACCAGTTTCCGTGTCCCTGGATTAGAAAGACATCCCCTCAGCATGATGCTGCCACCACTGTGTTTCACAGTGGGGGTCTGTTTGTTGAAGATGTAAAGCAGTGTTACCTTTCCACCACAAACAGTATTTTGCATAGAGACCAGAAAGTTAAATTTTAGCCTGCTCTGACCTGTCCTTCTGCCACATACACTACCAGTCAAATGTTTGGACCCATTTCTCATTCAAAGGTTTGTCTTTATTTTTATTACTACCTCTAGAAACTCCTTCAAGACGGTCAGAAAACCATTTTTCTAACTTTGTGAAGATCATAGAGAGGGCAGGAGTGACCAAAGTACAAGATTTTTGGAGTTATTTCACAATTTTGAGTTTGATAAACAACTCTGTATACTTTTGAGTCATAGTCTTGATGTCTTGAATATGTATCTAGAAAGAAGAAAGTCATAAAAATAAGAAAACGCCACTGATTGACAAAGGTAAGTCCAAATTTTTGACTGGTAGTGTACAATATCTGTTGTGTCTTCTACATGGCGTGACTTCTTGTGGCTATTCTTTCTTTCAACAGCAGCTTTATTCTCACCACTCTTCCAAAAAAGCCAGATTTATGGAATGCACACATAACATTTGTCGTTTTGAGAGGTGCTGCCAGCTGAGCTGCGGATCTCTGCAGCTCCTCCAGAGCTACCACGGTCCTCCTGCTTCTCTGATTAATGCCCTCCTCGTCCAGGTGGACGTCCATGTCCTGGTAGGTCAGACTTAGACAACTTTATTTGTCATTTTGTATGCACAGAGTGCGTACCGAACGAAATTTCGTTTGCATACAGCTTGAAAAAAGGTGGTCCATCCGCTCTCCAGGTCCAGATGATGGATATATCAGAGCTCTGGGATGTTGCTGTATAACCTGACCTGCTTTAAACTGAACCAGAACCTTCTCTCTATCCCGTCTGCTGGGTTCCGAGGTCTTCAAAGATTAATTACTCGCAGAATGATGTTTTAAAGTCCTTATTTCTGTTAATAACGATGATTTTTGCTCACATATAATGTAAACATGGCATTTAAGATGACAAATGTGGGCTTAGTGCAAAATATGTTTAATACTTGCTTAAAGGTTGTTATTTTGAAGAAGAACCTTTAATCCAACAAATGAGCCTCATTGGAACACATATCCTAATTTACCGAATATGACTGTATATACTCAGATTTAATTACATTATTAAGTAATTTCCCCATGAAATACAAAGGAAAAACTTTAACAAAGAGATCCCCAAAGTTTTCTCTGATTGTTGAAAATGTTTCTTGTCTGAACTGATTATCATCTTTATACTTTGGGAGACGGGTCGGGGTTTTCATCTGCAGGCTGAGGGTGTTGCCATGGTCTGCTGTGTTGTGTTGTCAACATAAAACTCAGGATTTGCAGGGCCTACCCTCACCTACGGTCCTTAAATATGGATCATGACCAAAGTAAAAAGAAGATCCGGGATTTGACTACCTTAGAGGTAGTGTGAAAAGGTGAAGGTGGATTGAACCGAGTCAGCAGAGGTGATTCATGGGATCAGGATGCCTCCTTGTGGAGGTTTTCGGGTCATGTCCTACAGTCAGGAGACCCCGAGGTAGATCCAAACTTCGTTGGAGAGACCACATATCCCTTCTGACCAGGAAAAACCTCAGTATCCCCCAGGAGGATCTAAAGAGCGTCTATCAGGAGATGGATCTCCATGTTTGCTTCATGGAGCCTGTTCCTCTTGAAGAGGTGGAGGACAATTAAATGATGATTATCTATGTTCTACCTCTTATTTACCTGCTTAATATCTTTAAATGGAAGAATCCTAACTCCACAAAATAATTACTAAGGCTGCTGTACTGAGGCAAAGAATAAGTCCCGAAAAAAACTCATGAATCAAGCCTAAGTGAAACCCAACGGACCCAAAACAAGCACAGACAGGTTTTTTTTTACTTGGCAAAACATTGTTTGCTAATTCATTTCAGCTGACTGCCATAAAGGCCCCGTTTCTCCTTGTGGATCTCTGCAGGGAAAGAAACACGAGACAGAGAGCTTCTCCACTAGTTCAGTGTGACAATGACACCAAAAAGCATGAAATTTGGTATTGATCTGAGCGCCCCGTTGACACCGAGTCCAAAAGCTGAGAAGCTGCAGCCGTGGAGTCCTTTCATGAACCGAGTGAGGCGAACCAATAGCGCCGTGTGATGGTAAATCACACCGTGAAAATGAGGAGAGAGGGTTTTTATTTTTTCTCCAGGCGACAGCTGCTCTCAGCCAGCTGTCAGAGAGGAGGGGGGGCGGGTCGGCAGGTTGGACTCGTCACAAACATGAAGAAGAAGCTTCACAGAAACAACCTTGGGCTTTTTATTTTCCAGTGTGGACCAATGTTTTAAAACACTGCCTCCTGTAAAGAATGTTCTTGCTTTGATCAACGCATTAGACATTATTTATGTTCCCCCAGGTCAGACCCAGAATGAGCTGAAGAGTCCCGGTGGGGAGAGAAATGTCTGGAGTTCCCATCCTGAACCTCTCATCTGGATGGAGGGATGCATGGATGGATGAATGCATGGATGGATGAATGCATGGATGGATGGACAGACGGATGTATGGATGGATGCATGCATGCATGCATGGATGGATGCATGGATGGAGGGATGGACGGACGGAAGATGGATGGATTATTGGATGGATGCATGGATGGAGGGATGCATGGATGCATGGATGGATGGATGAATGGATGGACGGACTTTCCCCATCAGCCTGTCACCCCTCAGCCACTATCCAATCAGCTCAATTAGCCCAGATCAGCTACACCTGCTGCCAGTAATTACTGTCAACTCTGCTCACCTGTTCACCTGCCTACTTATACCTGCTTCAGCCAACTCTTCCCTGGCAGAGCGTCTCTTCTCGTCTCATTTCATCTCATCTTGTCTTGATGTGTCCTGCCTCTACCAGTTCCTGTGTGCTCAGCCAGCTGGACTCTTCTGTTAAAAGTCTCCTGTTCTGCCTGTTTCTCCATGAGTTCCAGCCGCTCGCTCTGCCCGTTCTGGTGGTTCCCCGGTTCACATCGCCTGTTCTGCTCTGTCACTTCCTGCATCTTCTGGTCTCCTGCTCATCCCTGCCTGCCTGAGACATCAGCCATTAATCATCTGTCAAGTCTGGTCCTGCTTACCTGCCTCATCATCCACTACTCATCCTCACAATAAACCTTTTAAAAACGTAACTCTGTGTCTGGCTGAATATCTGGTTCTCCAGCACAAATCATTACAAATTCTGACATGCGCTTTAACGTCCCGGTGATTTCTTGAGATGTTCCTTTAATATTTCTGCACAACTTTCTTTCCCGGTGCCACGTTTTGCGGTCCGTCCTGCAGTGAAACACTCCCACAGCATGATGTCGCCACCTCCGTACTTCACAGCTGGGATGTAACGATTCATGTTTGCCTAAGACTTCCAAGTTTAGCTCCTTCACACCACATAATGTGTCTCCAAAAATACCACATGAACTCCCGCCAACTATTCTGTGGTAGATTTTAATTTTTGCCCCATCAAGCTTTGCATTTCTACAGATCATAACTCCTGGTCCTGGTCCACTCTCCAAGTCCGGAACGTCTCGCACGAACCGATTCGTTATTCCTCTGACGTCTCAGCCACGCTCCTTTGATGGAGCCAGGATCAAAGTTTTCCTCTAGGCTGGGTTTTATCGGTATTTTACGTTCCAAACGCACGAGCATCATTAGCCCACTGCAGTTCTTCACTTTTCTGATCAAAGACAACTTTTCCAAGAAGCCACTGAACTTACGGATGGATGCAACAAATGAGTTTATTTGGTCATAATGCAGAGCAGAGACAAGACGCTGAGCAACAACGTTTCACAAGCAGAAAAATCTGAGTTTGTAGTGTTTCATGTTTTGCATAAGTACTCATCCCCTCATATTCTAACCTCAACTTGCTTTCTCTGTAGATTTTAGTATGCGCAGCATCACTATTTATGATTCCTCCCTCATCTCGTTGCCTTTGATTCAGTTTCAGGTCATACTGAGCAAATCTTAAGCAAAGAAAGCATTTTTTTCTGTTATTTAATAAACAAAAGCAGAAAACACCTCCCAGCAGTCGTGTACGTGCTAATTTCACCTTATAAAGTGTCGCTTTCGGGAGTGAAATTGGAACATGCAGTATTTGTGGTTTTTGTGTCCTCTGGTTGCATTAATTAGTACACAATAAAAACGGGAAACATGTTGTTCATGTTGTTTAATAAAAAATGAAAGACTTTACAGGAACTGGCTACAACGAACCCTGGAACAGAGGCTGAGTTCACAGCTTTTTAAAGCTTGTGGCAAACTGGGCTCTTCAGCTGTTCCTCCGGTTTAATTTCTGCTTTATTAATAATAAATGAGAACAAGAGCAGGCTTCTGGAAATAGTGGAGTTGAGAAACAGCCGAAGAGGAAGAAGTTGTACTTTGTAATCACTCCCAAGGCATCACACACTGTCAGGGTATTTGGCTTCAGACCAAAGTGGCCTTTTTGCTGCTAAAACGAAGCCCTGGCAGCCTTTAGAAGCACCTTTAAACTCTACTTTTAGGGCTCCAGCGTAGGTGTTAGCTAACATTAGCTTCTAGGGGGGAAAACGCATGTTGGGTAAGACGATGGAAAGGAAAATCACTGCTTCTGAGATACTTGGTCGGCTGCTTTTGGGCCTTTAACTTGGCCAAGGAGGTTGCTTGAACAGCAGGACTCAAAGTGAGCTGCAGGCAGTCTTACAGGGAAGTTGAATTATTCATCTGTCAGTGTTAGAGCGTCACTGTGAGTCTTAAAGATCAGGTAAAAGGTTTCTGTAGAGGCTTCAAGAGCTGTGACCACTCTTGCGACCCCTTAGCTCAACACCCTCAGAAATAAAAAGAATCTGAGCTGCAGGGTGTTGAGTCTAAAGACACTGAGTGGAACAGATTCACTTAATTGATTTATTGTTTGATTAATTCAATACAGGGCTTCTGAAAGAAAAGCTGTGCACATTTTGAGGATCTTTTTATTTTTTCTGCAGGAAGCTTTTGGCCATGAAGCGCTGTGCCGCCTCCCGTTTTCAGACAATTGATGGTCAAGCTACCCAGAAACTGTTACACAATGGATGATCAAAGGCTTTCTTTTTTTTAAATGGAATAAGGATGTGGAAGAAGTGACCCTAAGATGGTTTTGTCAGCCAGGACTCAAGATGTACAGCTTAGCATCCTGACCTAAGAACACTTTGGGAAGGGTTTCAGGAAAAGGTGGACCAGGTCGACCTTCTAGTTCCTCACCTAGCTCAGCTTTATGTAACCTAGCGGCTGTTTTGACAGAAAATGACACAAGCCGGTTGAAGGTTTGATAAAATGACAGCATTTAATGCCTTGGGAATGAAAACACGATGGAATAACCTGCAGATACTGAAGCTGGAAGGAAGGAAAACACCCGAGAAGGATAACTCTAGCTTTTAAGTTGAGGTGGTGGTTTTCTTTCTCAACACCCTCCTCCCACCGGGCCTGTGGTTCGGAGCAGAAGCCGGACCTGGAACCGGAGCCGGAGCTGGAGCCGGACCGTTGTTGTTGGTGCTGCGACTGGCCTTGACCTCGTCGATGAAAGCTTCTATGGTGGTGAACTTCTCCGTCAGGTCCCCCAGGCGCTCTTTGAGAGCGTTGAACTCCTTGTAGAGGTCATCCAAGGCCTCGGACAGCGGCTGGATCCTAAAACCCAGAGAGCAGGTCAGGAGCTCATCCCTTCGTGCCAAAGTTCAGGAAACGAGGGAAAGACCCAACACAGACAGGAAGGATCGATCAAAGCTGCAGATTAAACCCTGAAATCCTGCCAGCTAGGAGAAGGAAAGTAAAAATTAGCTAATCCAAGTGGTTGGATTACTGTGGACGGTGAGGAGAAACAGAAATATTTACATACGTACATACAGTAAGTGCTGACAATTCTCCTGTCCCCTTTACAATTAAATGTCTTTTTTATAATAATAATAATAATAATGATAATGATAACAATAATAATACAATCTGCATTCAGGAAGCAAATGGGAGATCCAGGATGTCTGGGCCCCCTGATACCCCCACTTATACAATTATGACGTACCCTCTGGCCTAATCTTTGCATAAATATTATTATTAATGCACAGAGCATGTCATATTTACCCTACTTTATGTTTGTACAGTTTAAAAAACCTTTTTGGAGTATCATTACAAACTGTATAAGAGCACATGAACAAAACCCCTGAGTGAAAGTCTGGGAGAAAAAACTGCAATCCTGAAAACTTTGACAAATGTCTCTAAGGTCCCAGTGAGCAATAGAAACCATTTCTACCCACAAATCATTCATTGCTCAACATTTTTGGGTTTTGGAGACATTGAAATTTTCCGCTGAGGCCAAAATTGCTTCCTATTAGTTTAGCAGCCGTCTAGACGAGGCCATAAACCTTGATTATGCGTCACACTGAGCCTCAACTGGAGGGAAATCTAAACACACGACTGAACCAGAGGAAAATCTGCAGGTAAATTGCGGATATCTTCACTTTATCCATTGATCTTTCCTTCAAGTTACTTGTTTGGACTTTTCATGATATAACTAGAATGTCTTGTTCTGGAACGTGGGTGAAAAAGTGCCATTGAGGTACTGAACCTTTTTTTTTTAACCCAGCAGACATTAATTGTTGTGGTTTCAAGGATTTTCTTGAACCTTTTCACATTTTGTCCCATTTCATCCACTAACTTCAAAATGCTGTATTTTATTATGACTTTATGTTATGAGCTTAAAGCATTACATAGCTGTGAATGTAGGGAGAATCACATGTGGTTTTAAATTTTTTTAAAAGGTATGAAAAAAATGTGATGTTTACTTGGATTCATCCTCTTTACTCCTGGTATCCCTAAATATAATCTAGTGCAACCATCTGCCTTCAGAAGTGGAATTATACTATTATTAGTAACTTAAATTAAAATTAAACTCATCAAAATACCACATGCTGACCTAGTTTTTTCCATCTGTATGATAGATAGACAGACAGACACTTTTTTGTCTTGGACATCATACACTAAACAAAGCTGCTTCCGCAATTAAATACACTACAAACAATAAAAATAATCTGAATAGAATAAACAAGTAAATAAACAAGTTAACAGATATTGCTCAATAAAAGCTGATGCATAAAATCAATGTATGAGCTGTTTTTTTCTTGAGATTTCAGGGGTTTTTGTGGTACCTAGCAAAGTTTTTGTGTTTTACCAAATTTTAGTAAAATATTTAAAAAGATATATTGATGAACATGTTTATTTTATTTTGTGTGCCGTAATGTTTCCCAGATGTTCCCGGAGGATGGAGGCGATGGCTCACAGGCAGAGGCTTCTGATTCTTACTGAAAACTGGAGTTTTCTTTGGCACGCCCTCGTCTTAAAGTCCAAAACACGCATGTTAGGTTGCTTAGTTGCGCTAAATTGCCATTAAATAGGAGTAGTTATGGACGTTATGGATGTTTGTCTCCGTGTTGTTCCTGTAATGGGCCCCTAGGAGCTGGGACAGGCTCCAGCAACTTGTGATGAGTTGTGATGAGCAGTTTATGAAAGTTTTTTCCTATTTAATAGACATTTAATGTTTTAATTCAGTGGACTGTTTGTCGTGATAGCAGCTTTCGCCTGTCCAGAACTAATTTCTCCCAACTGAGACTACTAAAGAAATCTTGAATCTCATAACCGCAAACAGATCTTTTTATTTCTTTAGTTTGGTTTAGATCTGCTTTTACAATTATTAGCCTGTGATGGGAAACAAAAAGGCAAAATCACTCTTAAAGTCTAAAACGTTTCCCCGGAGCTTCAGTATTTAACTTCTACACCACAGTGATGTCTCAAAAACAGCAGGACTTCACGTGGAAAATTCCTGCTTGCCTCTGTTTTGACGTTTAAATTGCTGTTTGATTTGCAGCTCTTTATGACGACATTGGCTGCAGAAAAAAAAAATACTTCACTTTCAGCCGCAGGAGAAACCAAATTCCTGCGGCGACTCTCAGCGTCTCCCTGTTTTATTTAAGTTTCCATGTTCAAAATAGGCAAAAGGATGAAAACCTTGGACTGCGCAAGGCCAACATAGCCTTACAAATGTTTAAATTATGCTTCTTCTGCACGGGGCCTCTGGAGCGCTGGGGGTCCTCAGGGCCTGTTGAGCTGGTAGGGGGGCATGGTCATTAACATCTCAGGGCAGATGCTCTTCCCCTTCTTTGGGTTGGCATTCTGCTAGTGGGGGGAGGGGAGGGAGGGGGAGTAGTGACTTACCCAGCCTGGATGTCTAGTGTCGAATGTATGGTGAGATGTTTGAATGTTAGTGTTGGGGAGGGTTTAAATCTACGGGTGGTGTGTGTGTGTGGGGGGGGGGGGGGGGTTTGGTGGACGTTCTGGTGGGCTTGTGTCCGGCCCCCTGTCCCGGTCCTGGTCCGTGTAGTCTCCCGGTGCGTGTCTCACCTGGGGGGTGGGGTTTGGGATGGCTCGTGCGGGCTGGCTGGCCAGGGTCCCCCATCTTATTAATTAATTTATTTAATTATATATTATTATTATTATTATTATTATTAATCTTTTTTTTGGGGGGGGGGGTTAAATACAGTAGGCATGGGGGGTGGGCTGGGGGAGGTAGAGGTGTTGGTCCTGGTGGGTGGTTGGCTGGCGGGCCCTGCGGCCTCTCCCCGGCCCCCGGGCTATGGTGGTGCCGCTGGAGGGGCCCCTTTCTCCGGGTGGGGCTTTCGGGGAGCGGGGGTGCCTATTGGAGTCAGTAGGGGAGCTGGCTCCCTGGGTTGGCTCCCCAGTCCTTTGCTCCCCATCCCCGGACTCCTCCCTTTGCCTGCTCCATCACGCCGCCACACATGTAGGTCCTTGGGGAGAGGGCGTTACTGGAGGTTGCCACCTTTTGGTGACGTCCCTCTCCCCAATTTTATCATGCATCTTAGACACTTTCACTCCAAACATTTTCACAACGCACATCCATGTAGGCCACGATATGGGGGGGGTGGGGGGGAAGACGTCTGGGGGGGGGCTTATGTTGTGTGAGCCTCGCCCCGGGCGGCTCCCTTCACCCCCTCTCGCATTTAGACATTGAGGGTTCTTCTGGGTAGTTGCTTGGAGGGGGGGCGCTGGCACCAGCTCCCTTCCGGAGGGGGGGTGGGCTGTGCCGTGCACCCCCTTCGGTGCTCCCAGTTTTAAACACACCTGAGAACAACATGCAACAACACAACATCTGAGCGGGCGTAGGGAGGATCGGGGGTCTTTTGCACACCCCCGATCTCCGATCGCGGCACGGAGTCTGGGGCCTGGAGGAGGTGCGGGCCACTGGGTACGGGGTCTTGGCGGGGGGCTGTTGCGGCTGGCCGGCGGCTTACCGGATCTGGGGCTGGCGCCTCTGCTCTCCCCAGGAAGGGATGGGGGGCAGGGGTGGCTAGGGTAAGGTCGGGGTGGGAGGGGGTTTATTAGGTATATAGTGAGTGATGGGGGGCTCTGGTCGGATGGCCCGAGCGGGTCGTGTCGGCCCCCCCTCTTTGGGGGGCCTGGTCCGGGGGGCGCCTGGTCCGGGGGCGGGGCCGGGGGTCGGGCACAGGCAGTCGTATTGTTGAATTGTGGTGACCCCCCCCCCCCCACTTGGGTTTTTTGGATGTGAATGCTATGTGGGAATGTGTGTAAAGCGTCCTTTTTTTTATTTATTTTTTATTTTATTTATTTATTTTATTTATTTATTTATTTTTTTTTTTGGTGTCTGTGTGTGGCGAGTGGGGCACAAGGGAGGGATGGTGTGAATGAGTTTTTTTTTTTTTTTTTTTTCCCAGGTTTGGGTTCGGTCAGCTCCCTCTCCCAAGATCATCTCAAGTCTCCGCTAGGTGCGGAGCCCATCCCCCCACGTCCTGCCCTCCTCCGCTGCGTTGGCGGGCGCCTTGACCCTCTGGCGCGTTGACGGTTCTCGGGTTTGGGGCGGGTTCCCGGGTGGGCGCCGGCCCATTCCCGGCGGTGGCTTCGCGGGGCCTGGCCCCCCGGTGGGCGGCCGGGGCCCCTGCCGCGGGGGCGGGGCGCCCCTGGGGCCTCTGGCCCCCAGGGCTCATGGCCGGGACCACTTCAGCGCGGCCAGCTGCCGGTGGAGCCCACGGGCTCGTCCCCGCGGCTCTTGGGGGCGTCGGCATTGCGGTGGCTGGGGGATTTCCTCGGGGTCGTCTCTCCTCTTTCCTCGGGGGGGGTTGTACATTTCCTGTGAAGGCCCCTCTCGGGCGCACTGCTTTGGGGGCCCCTTTGGGAGTCCGGGGTTACGGGTCCCTTGACCCCTGCCTCTGTGCTCGGGGAAGGTGGGTCTTCGGTTCTCCACAATCACTATCAAGCTATTTCCTTCTGGATAATTTTCACCTAAACTAGTGCACTCTCACAAACTCCTACAGGTGCTGGGTCCCAGGTATTAAGTGTTCACTTATATACAGAAAGGCTATAATTTATTTACTTTCTTTTACCTTTTTTTTTTTTTAGGTATCACATTACACATGTCAGCTTAAATAATAATACATATGATTTAGCAATGGTATCAAGGTGTTACACGATTGTATCTGTTGCTTTATGTCTGTTGGTTGTGCTGTTCTTTTTGTGTCTCTTTCCAGGTGATGGAGCAGACAGAGGAAGTTTTATCATTCTCTTCCTTTTATCTCTTCTTTCTTCCACCTCTTCTTTCTCTTTTTTTTTTTTTTTTTTTTTTTTCTCTTCTTGTTTTTCTTTTACTCTCCTACTTTCCCATTGTAGTGTCCATATAATTTGAAATTCTCCCTGCAGGAATCACAATAAAGCTATTTACACGCACAAATCAAGCGGAGCATTATGGCGAAAGCTGTTTGCTCCACTTGTGAAAGTAAAATCTGTCGAGCTCTATTTGGCATTAAGATATCAATTTTTATTGCCACATTGCTAGACAGGACACTGGGAAAAAAAAATAATAAAAAAAATAAAATAAATAAATAAATTATGCTTCTTCTATTTAATCCTAAGTGAAGGCAGCTGGAGTTCTTGTTTGTTGAAGATGTTTCGCCTCTCATCCAGAAGCGCTTTTCAGTCGTGAACATGCCTGGAAGTGACAGGTTTCTAAGTTGGAATCAGGAAATCACAAATTAAGGATGGAGAGAGAAATTAGGTTATGGGAACAGGGAACCGGACACTTTGAAGCTGAAACTGATGTGAACATTTAGCACCAAATGTGTTCACACTGCCAAAAAGGAGCTAAAAGTAAGTAGAATTTTACTGAAATTAGTGTATTTGTCCTTGAATTGAGTTGCATGTTTAAATGATCTGCCAATGGAATAAACAACTCATCTCAGTCACCTTATTTTAACTGTAGTATATCTAATTATCGTATTTTTAGGTGTCAAAATACTCATTTCATTAGCAGATAAACTTATGTACCTGCTCAAATCAAGGACAAATACATTAATTTCAAGGAAATTTTACTTACTTTTAGTTCCCTTTTTACAGTGTAACTGTTCAAGTCTCATCATATTGTGTGGGCGACTGTGTCGCAGGAGGTGGGTTGCTGGTTCGACTGTCATTGTCCTTCTAGGTGCATATTTGTAAAGGACAGCAAAACACCATCACCTTTTGGAGGTGCACAGCCTAGAAGCAGCATTGGGCTGTCCGAAATAAATTAAATCCGACGTAGAAAAGATGTCTACAGCGACCAGATTTTCATAGAACTGCACTACATTTAGCAAAACTGGACGTGAAAACGCGACCTAGGGAAGATGTCGGTGGGAGTGAAGAAGTAGGTAACTCATAACTTTATAAAGCTTTATTAGCAAGAGAGCATGTTTATCTGCCGGGTGCTCTCCGCCATGTTGCTCCAATGCTGCTCTGATGGTGGCATTTTAGGGCAGGGAGGGGCTGAGCCCTGAGTGGCGGCTGTCCACATGCACGTACACCCACGGTCCGGCCCGGGTATGTAAACAAGAGACTGGAGAACAACGCAGACAGCTGCGGTGTGACGTCATAGCATAGTCCATCTGAAGTACCACCTTTAGTTCATAACATCATTGTTTTTTAGTTCTTTCCATCTAAAATATTGAGATTTTTCTCATTGCTCCTTTAAAGCAAATACCTGGACACCCCTTTACGGCCCCTCCCTCCGCTGTTTCTTACCTGCTGTACTCCGGCAGCAAAGACTGATGGTCGTTCTGCAGGAGACCTTTCATCTGGTTCAGGATGTCGAACCTCCAGTCGTCCAAAACCTGGGTCAGGTTGGCCACGCCTCGCATGTTGACCCGATCAGCTGCAGCAGGAAATTTAAACATTTTCACACAATTAAGCTGTTCGTTAAGCTCTTTTAGCTGCTATAAATCACTATTTGGTTATTTAACCCAGTCAGGCATAAATAAATGGGTTCTGACATTCAGACCTTAAGGTAGTCAAAACTTTTACCATAAGGTATAAAATTGTTAGTTCTAAACATCATAACATATTTTGTGAATAACAAGCAGATCATATATATATATATATATATATATATATATATATATATATATATACACACACACCCATTGAGCCTATGTGTATAATTTTGGATGTTTGTGGGGTTGATGATGTTAGCATTTTAATCCCAAACTGGACCTTTGGTCCAGTTCGCACTGAGAGCAACTAAAGGTTGCTCACCTCCATCCCTGTAGTTCCATTCGTCGTTGGTCCTGGAAGCTGGGCGTCGCCTCTGGGCCGTCACCAGCGCAGTGACCACGGCCAGTACCAGCAGCAGCACGCTGAGTTTAAAGGGCATCGTGAGGCCAGCACCTGGAGGGAGAGATGGTGTGTCAACGAAGCAGGAATCAGGGTTTCTGTAGGCTTGACCCCTCTTTGATTGTTCTTCTTGGGATAATTGGAACATTTCTTTTGAACTGGTTGGATTTTTGGCACAGATCCGACACTAAGCGCAGCATCCACACCTTTTCAACAGGGTTGGGGTCAGAGCTTAACGTCAGCCTGCTTTATCCAGTCCAGATAATTGTCCCATAGAAACACCCAGTCCTGTTCAAATATCAGCTGTCTTGCTGTTGAATTGAGATGAAAAACTTTGAGGTTGCTCTCCTTTTTATATTCCATCCGGTTTGTGCTATGCAGCAGTAACCCTGGATGACACTTTCACTAACATGCTTATCAGTTGGTCCAACAGGATTTCTTGCTATAGAGACCAAACAGCTTGATATTTGTGTAAACTGACCATGAAACATTACCCTAAACCAGGGGTGTGAAACTCATTTCTATAATGGGCCTCTTTGACATCATGAAGTCATTAAAAGGGCTAGTTGCACCTGTATAGATGATACTTTTAAATTCATAATTTCATTTCAGTTCACATAGAAATATAAAAAAAGGCACAGTAACATAAACGTAGCACCTTAGGCCCAGTTTATACAGTTTATCTGCAAAAAAGTTAATATTGGTTTGAGTTACACTTTAAACTCTCATCATTCTGCATCACTTTTTCTCTTTCTGGAGTTTTCTGGGTTGTTTTAATGTGTTGTGGAAAAACTGGCAGGATGCTGTTACTACACAGGTAAAAAAAATCTACATTCGCTACAGGAGGAACAGTTTTAGCCGCTTTATACACTTTAAAAGGATATATGCCTCTGCTTTATGACACGATATGCCTTTTTTGGCCCTTGAGGGCCGGATAAATTGCCTTGACGGGTTTGATTCGGTCTGCGTCCCTTGAGTTTGACACATGTGCCCTAAAAGGTATTTAGGTTGTTCGTGCGGGCATCTTCAGATTTCATTTAGTTTAAAAGTGTTAAATTTTGAGCATAGGCTACTTTCTTGGTCAGCTCAACTGGTTTCACCGTGACTCTGGTGTTCTTGCAGCTTCCAGTCCATCGCTGCCTCGAGCCTAGGTGGGTTCTGGGATGTTGCTGAACATCCTCATTATTTCTCTTTCATCTGAGTGGGACAGTTTGGGTCTTCTTCCAGACCTCAGCAAAGCGCCGACGCATCAAAACAGCTTCGACTGAGATACGCTTGTTTCAGCTGTTGGTCTCTAGAAATGGCAAAAAAAAAAAAAAAAAAACGTTCCCAATTTGTGTAAATCTCCTTTCTCCTCTTCACATCTTCAATCAGATCTGCAGAAAATGACCGCATTACGAAAAGTGTGTTTAAGTCTGTCAAAAGTCTTTCTGATGCTGATTTTACTTCTAAATGAGCCGTTTTAATAAAAGCATTCCAGGTGCAAGAAACATTTTAATGCAGCCTGAGCTGCAGTTTAATTATATTAAATCCAAACGTTTGCCAAATCAAGGTGCCTCGCATTGTTATCAGTCCATAGCTGCACACCTGAGTATATTTTCTGTTTTTTTATTTAGGCAACTTTTAGAAGCTGATCTTTGCACCGAACCACTTCAGTCAGTTGTCTGCAGGGATTTACTCCGCTTGAAGGAGTCTGTGTGGCTACAAATCCAAAGAAAAGAAATTTAATTCCTTGTTCTACACACTTCACAGGTTTTTCAGAGGTTAGAAAGGAGGAAGAAGCCCCGGGGCTGAAAAACTCTCAGCTTCTGGAGTCAGCTCACATTACGAAACTCCAAGCAGAGAGCTGACACACAAACCTGAACTGATTGGAAATTTCAGAAAAGAGCTGCAGAGGCATGTTGAGGAAAAACTTTCACTTCATCTTAGTATTTCTCCTGTGTGCCAACAATAACACACAGAAGCAGACCTGTGTGTTAAATAAAGCTTGTGTGTTTGAGAGGTGAACCCACTGCAGCTGCAGCAGAGAAATGACCAAAATTAAAGGCATTTCTAAGGATAATATGGAGAAAAACCTTCCCAGAATCTCTAAAACAGATTCCACAGGTAGTATGGACGCATATCTGTGGAAATGTGCCTTCGCCAATTATCCAAAGGCAGTTCTGGTTTCCTGCAGTCAGTGGACCTTTTATTCAGAAGTGTCCTGTACCAAATAGGATGGTGGGCCTGGTTGCTGTGCAGTGTCAGTGACAGACGTGCTCTTTAAAAAGGGGAAAATGAATCGCCCTCCTGTTGCAAATATTTACTTTATTAATGTAAAAAATAACGTCTGGACCATATAAATGTATAGAGGAGAAAAAGCAGAAGCAGAAATGACAGCACTGATCGCACTAAACACAAAAATAAGAAGTCATTAATATCACGATCTCCAGGGTTTAAATGTGGTTTGGTTTGGTTTTTCAAACCCTCCTCCGTAGTGCCTCAGCTCCCTGCTCACCCTCAGTTGTTCCTCGTCAAATCATTAGTTTCCTCACATGTTTGGGTTTTGGTTTTCTTTTTGCTCTCATCATTTTCTTGTTATTTATTTATATTAGATACGTCCTGCTATTCATTTATCCTGTTTATTATTGTCTCTAAGGTGTTTCCTTATTAGTTTCTTTCCTTTTTGTTTATTGTTTTTAGTTTATTCTTGTGTTTGGTTCTTTGTACATTAGAATTTATTTATCTTAGATCTCTGTTAGTCTGTTCCTCTTGGTTTAATAATTTATTTGTATGTTAATTCAGCTCCATTTGTGTTGATTAACCTCCCTTCTTTCCTTCTGCCTCAGCTGCTTCACATCAGCTAATTAACTGATCAACTCATCCATGTCATTCTCCACTCTTCCCTCAGTATTTAAACTCCTGGCTTGTCATTGTTCTTGGCTGGATCCTCTCGTTACTCTGTCTGTGCTCCATGTACTGTTGTTGCTGTTTCAGATCTGTAAGTTTTCAGTTTTATCATTAAAACTGTCATTGTGTTCATTCCGCATTCCTGTACTTTTCTCCTCACACCCAACAAAACACGACACTTTAGCTTTGTTGCTTTACAGTAATCACCTTCCCAAACATAATTATTTCTCAGTTCAATCAGTCATTGTCAGATCTTCTGTTTCCTAGTTTTGTTTCTGTTTTCCTCTTTATTAAAACTGTTGTGCACTATGATCCTCCCTGCCACCTTACCTATGCATGTGTTGTGTGTGTTTGGTGGAGGTTTTCTGTAGTTAATTGTAGGAGGAGCCAGAGATGGGCAGGGGAGCACCCCAACCAAGCCAGAGAGTGAGACCCCCTGAAGACAAAAAGTCGAGAAGAGAATAAAAAAGCCAAATCAAATACAAAATGAACCAGAGGGTGGACCAGAGACAAGACCTGGCTGAGTCACTTGGGACAGTCCCATGCTACCCCTCCACCCACAGCATCCCTACTGCCCAAAGCCAAGAGAAAGACCCTACCAAGGTCCTGCAGCCACCACACCAGTGTCTACCCTATAGCCTCCACACAGAATCAAGGAAATCACATGCTCTGATGACCACAACCATTTACTACCGACAACACCAGCACAGACCCGCATCAAGCATTTTCATGAATAAATGGAGCTAAAAATATTGAAATCCTATTCATGTTGTTCTACAATTCTGCATTATTCTGTGACACCGATCCCTTTTGGAGGCAGCTATGAACCCTGATGTAACCAATATACCTCAGAATGGCTGCCGGCATTTGTGTATGACATATTGTTTATCTGAGTTATTTAACCACATTTACTTACAGTAGAATATAAATAGCTTAAATTCCTGTTGTGCAAAGCAGATAAAAAGCATCTGCTTTGAGGGTATAACTATGAAACTTCCCGGCAAGACAACTCCAGTTCGTTCCCAACAAACTGTGGCACCAAGCGGCCGAAACTGCAAAGGTGTGATGAATGAAAGGAACTCGGCAGACAGGTCATGAAGAAAATTCTGGTCCAGTTTAAGGCAGGTTAGGTTCTACAACAACGTGCCATCAGAGCTCTGATCAATCCATCACCTGAACAAGGAAAGAGGACGGACCACCTGCAGACCTGCCTGAACTTACAAGTTGAGTAATCAGAGAGGCAGCCTAAAGGTCCATGGTAGCTCTGGAGGAGCTGCAGAGCAGCTCTGGTGGAAGAATCGATTGACAGGACAACTGTTGGTCATCCCTTCATCCATCCTCCTTCTGTTGTATTCTGCTTATCTGAGATCGAGTCTCAGCAGGACCTCACCCAGGAAGGAAAACCAGATATTTGTTGCTTTACAGTAATCACCTTCCCAAACATAATTATTTCTCAGTTCTCTTCAGCTCCCTCTCAAAGATTTCGCAAGACAAAAGGCAAATACTGTCCATCCACCATGTTCTGGATCTGTGCCAGGGTCTCCTTCCTCAGGGACACGCCCAGAATACTTCTAAAGTGAGGTCCTAAAGAGGCATTCGGATCCGATGAATCACTTCCACTGACTTCTTTTGATGCACAAGAGTAGTGATTAACTCTGAACTTCCTCCACGGAGCTTCTCACACTATCGCCGAGGCTATACAGCCATCCTGAAGAGGAAACTCCTTTCAGCTGCTTATGTCCAGGATCTCGTTCTCATGGCGAGAGGTGAAGGTTGAAACTTTCACAGGTTGAGAACCATGGAGTCTAAGAGTCTCAACTACTTCACGTTCAACCACCAGTTCCTCCAGTTAACGCCCAAAGTCATGGCTTGAAGACACAAATAGAACCTCATCCTCTGCAAAAAGGAAAAATAAGACCCTCCTCCCAACCTCTCAAGTATGCCTTGAGACCCGGTCCATGAACACCAGTCCCAGGTTACTTAATTTGCCGTGTGTCTTGCCCGATTGGCAAGAAGAAAGCCAAAAGATATGTAGGAGATACAGCAGAAATGTGAAAGAAGATGAACACACTATCCCCGTTTTGAAACATGGCGGTGGCAGCATCATGCTGTGGGGATGCTTTTCTTCAGCATGGACAGGAAAGTTGGGTAGAGTTGGTGATAAGCTGGACCATGCTGGGAGAAAAGCTGTTAGAGGCTGAGCTGAGACTGGGCTGGAGGTTCATCTTCCAGTAAGAAAAACACCCTGAACATGCAGCCAGAGCTATAATCAGGTAGTTTAGATCAATAGTTTACTATATTCGTATGTTAGAATGGCCTAGTCAAAATCCAAACCTAAATCTTAACTGAGAAAATGTGGCAAGACCTGAAATTTTTTTTTTTTTTTTACAGATGTTCTCCATCCATCCTGACAGAAGAAGGCCAGAAGTTCTGTCACTAGATGTGGAAAGCTGATGGAGACGTACACATGACTCAGGAGGACCAAATACAAAAGCACATCTGACTTTCCCGATTTCTATCTGTAAATATCCTTCAAAGAACTCGGATTCTTTCCTTTATTCTTAACCTAAAACCCCCAAAAATGTATGCCTCAAGGTTTTTGGTTTCAACAAGATAAAATCTTGAACAAGTTCAGTAGTTTAATAGTGTTGAAAAGGCCCCGTAAATCCTCAAATACAAACGCCTATAGAGGTAATTTCAACTGTTTGTAAATTCTCACCAAACATCTGTCTCAATCAACATGAATGCATGCTACCCCCCCCCCAAAACAAAACAAAACAAATTTATATAAAACAAACAATGGCTATCTAATTTCATGGTTCTTCTGTGTCAACCATCAATAAGACATTTAAATCTTTGATCTGTACCTTTTGTTCTGCAGCTCCTCTACTGTGAGGCTTCCCGGTCGCTCAAACAGAAGTCAGTGGTAGGCATGCAGGAGCTGCGGAAAGAGCTGGAAAAAGAAAAGCAGAAGAAGAAAACACACCCATGCAGCTTGCAAACACACACACACATGCACACCACAATGTAAACTCTCACTTTCCGCCACACTCACATGGCATGTACCCGTTCCCCCATCATTATGGAGGCCCGGTGGTCAGCAGTGTGGTTTGGGTCAGAGGCAAACCTCCAGCATCTTGGTTTGTTTTATGTCTGTGTGTGTGTGTGTGTGTGTGTGTGTGTGTGTGTGTGTGTGTGTGTGTGTGTGTGTGTGTGTGTGTGTGTGTGTGTGTGTTCTTCTTTTCTTTAAACCTTTGGATCAAGTCAGGTCTTACATGATTAACTCGTGAGATCATGTTTGTGGAGCTAACCAGCCGGTCTCTTCTTGCGCTCTGTCATTTGAGGAAATAATATGAAGACAGAAAGATTGAAACTGTGCGAATGATTAGCATTTCATGCTGAAATAACCAAACACAGAAACGATACAAGACAATACAGGCAGAAAGACTTGCATTAAGCAGAGAGCAATGGAAATAACAGACCTCACACAAGCAGAGGTGCGTGGAGTAGCCAACATTTTACTCAAATAAGAGTAGCGATACTTCAACATATTTTCAAGTAAGAGTAAAAAAGTATTCAGTGTGAAGGCTATTCAAGTACTGAGTAACTAATCATAGCAGCTGATGATTTAATATTTAAAAATTATGTAATCGGACAGACAAAAATATAAGGTTCTGTTCAAATTCTGGTATTTTAAAGACAAAAAGGAAAAAATACATACAAAGAATAGCATAATTGTGAAATAAATTCAGGCAAAAGAAACACTTTTCTAAATATTTTTTAAACATTAAACTTGAGAGCTATACTTACAGCACTTAATAACTTAATACTTCCAATAACAATATCTACTGTTTACTGTACATTCATCTCCAAGTGGCTGAATACTCTCAGCAGATAGAAAATAACATTAAATAACAAAGCTTGTGTCTCACTTTAACATAAATCTAGGTTTTTGTCTCTCTGGAGCATTTTTGGTTAAAACAAGTTTATTTTTTATTCATGAAGTTACTCACAGCAGGTAGAGTAACTAGAAATTTTACCCAAGTAAGAGTAGCGACACTTGATTAATAAAATGACTCAAGTAAAAGGAAAAAGTACAATGCAGTAAAACTACTCCTCAAGTAAATGTAAACGAGTAAATGTAACTAATTACTACCCACTGTACACCGTGATCGCACACTGTTCCCTTCTCCTGCATTGTTTACATTTCAATTGTTTACTTTTTAATCACTGATGCAATTTATACTGTAATTTACAAGCTGTATGCAAAGAAATTTCGTTCTGTACGCACTCTGTACATACAAAATGACAAATAAAGATGTCTAAGTCTAAGTCTCTAAGTCCCACTTCTGCTCACAAGGGTTAACTGGCTCAGAAAAAAAACGACTTTAACGTGAATCAGAGCTGCTGCTGAAGCTGGAAGACCATCTTCTCCAACACAACCAGAGGAAGCCAGAAAAGACAACGATCTGACAAGGGATGGCTGAAAACCAAGGAGTACCTTAGAGGAATTATTTATACACGAATGTCAGGACTGGGTAACATGAAGCAAAAATATTATCTCAATATTTTTACGCTCATTGCCAAAGTACAATATTTATCTCGGTATGTTTTCTTTTCATAAAGTAATTATAAAAAGGCATCTCTGGGCGCGCTCGTGGCGTAGCGGGTAGCGCGAGGCCTTTAGTCCTCGACGTGGTCGACCCGGGTTCGAATTCAACCCGTGGTCCTTTGCCGCATGTCTCTCCCCTTCTTCCACCCCCTTCCTGTCAGTCTACAATGATTAAAAGTGACATTTGGGATAAACAAAGCTTTATCCCAAATGTCTCACAGGCACATTGTTTAAAACAGCTGTAGATAAATATGAGAAACAGCTGAAAAATAATCTACTGGAACACATAAAAGTATAACCCTATTGCAACATAGACCATCTCGGTATAAACAATATAGTCTCATCTTATATTTCTTTTTTAAAAAGTCACGATATTTTTAGAATCTCCATATATTTCCCAGCCCTAATACATGTGTTCACCTGCTTGATTATATCTGTGTACTAAAGAGGGAGAAAGCTGGACTGAAGGGAAGGACGTTCAGCGACTTACAGAATACACATACAACTGGAACTGTTTTTTAAATTTTGTGAAATTACAGCCAGAGCTGCACAACCTGTTGAATCACAAACATCTTCACAACATCCATTTGAGCAAAGCTGCATTCACAAATGACTGGATGCAATATGTGGTAGGATTCTGACATGTGGAATGGCTGCAACTCATATTCAGCAGTATTATTGCCATTTTGTGTTTGCCTGATATGATGCAGCCCTTGTTAAAACCACAAGCTTCTGTGTACCTGGTTTTGAGTTTTATGTGATAGAATAATATGCATGTTTTTTTCCCCATTTTTTTAATGAAATGCTGACCCACTTGGGCGCTGTATGGCTTAGTGGTAGAGCAGGCTCACCATGTATAGAAGCTATAATCCTTGGCGCAACTATGCCGGGTTTAATTCCTGATCCCAGGTCTTTACTTCATGTCTTCCCCTTCTCTCCCTGACCGTCTTACTGTCAAGCTACTGAATAATAAAGGTCACTAATGCCACTAAATCTAAAAAATCTGAGCCACCTTTAGCTTGGATTATGGCTGAAGGTCCAGCTTTGAACAATCAGAGGCTGAACTACTTGTCCTTTTTTTTGTCTTAAAAACTCAAGCTCAGTCAGATTGGATGGAGAGAGCAAGAGGTAACGAGTGCTGCCACAGATTCTCAACTTGATTTAGGTCCGGACTTTGACTGGACCATTGTAACACGTGATTGTGGCATGAATTAAACTTCAGGTTCAGTACCGCATCATTTTGAAATTATTCTACGTGAGTTGGATCTTTTCTGTTTGTTGTGTTTTGGTACAATACACAATGGAATACAACTTTATTAATAAATCACATTAAAAACACCACCGTTGACCTGTACACCAATAAAAACACACAAAATACAGAAAAATAAAACTAATTAAATTGATAAAAATAGTAAAATAAAAATTGAAGGAGAAATAATGTGTTTTAATAGAAGATTTAAAAACAGCAAGTGAGTCGGCCTGTCTGGTTTTTAGAAGCAGCTTGTTCCACAGGTGGCAGCGACTGAAAACGCTCTCCTCTCATCTTCCTCTTTGGATTCAGGACGACCAACAGTAACTGATCTGCCGACCTGAGTGAGCACGATGGAGCATACGTTTGAATCAGGTTGGCCAGATACTGAGGGGCAAGACAACGCAAACACCTAAAAAGAAATAAAAGAACTTTTAACTCTATTCAGAAACGAACTGGAAGCCAATATAGAGATGCCAAAACAGGATTGATATGTTCTCGTTTCTTTGTATCAGTTAAAAGGCGTGCAGCAGCGTTTTGAACCAGCTGAAGTCGATTAATTAAAGACTGGCTCAGCCCAACAGGACTCGATTACAGATTTAATCTGTGCATCAAGTTTAAAATCATTATCCACTCTCACACCCAGGTTTGTTGCTGTCTGACTCAAATAATATGATAAAGGACAGAAAAAGAATAACAAATAATATTCCTGTCCATTTGCACTGCATGCCTTTGTTAAAATAATAAACACGAAGGTCTCCTGAAGTCAGCATCCCTAAAGAAAAGGAAAGTAAGTAAAGTTTTTCATTGCAAAGCGCCTGTCACAGACCCAAAGTGCTGTTAAACATAAATCTCATTTAAATTATATACATACAGAAAGGCAAAGGTTTCTCATGAATCCCAGCCTCAAAATCCAACATAGGCAAAATGCATTTAAAACACAGTGATAGCTGCAGAACTATTTATTTTGTCTTTTGGGAGTGTTCCTCTCATTAAATGTTTTCCACACACACCTGTACAATCTCTAGTTGTGAGTATGTTCCTATAGTGAGAGAATCAGTAAAATGGAGAGACACACATGGCCATTAGGGCATATTGCTAACAGTCATCAACCTGGTCAGTTGGTGGATCCTACTGATTTTCTGACGTGAAACTACAACTTAAGTTGGGATGAATATTATTTCTAGATCAAAACTCTGAAATCAGAGGGAAATTTTCTTAAAATATGTGTTGCACACTGGGTTGTATCTGTTTAAATCAAAAATAAATATGCTTGAATTACTGAAATTAACTTTTTAGGCTTACTAGGTCAACACCACAGGTAATTTGCTCCATATTTATTAAATTTGTAAATTGCTTGACCAGAAGTTTAAACCTCTCTACAGCATCTCTGGCTCTATGTTTAGGGTCATTGTCCTGCTACATGGAGACCCCAGTCCAAAGTGTTTTGGAGACTAACAGTTTCTTTTCCCCCTGCATTGTCCTGTCTTTAGCTCCATCAATCTTCCTGTCAACTTCCAACAGTTTCCTTGTTTGTGTTGAAGAAAAGCATCCCTACAGCACAATGCTACCACCACCAGGTATTATGGACTGTGTGTTCAGGGTAGGTTTGCAGTTGAATCACAAACTTTGCATTTTCATATGAGAGACTGAGCTGAGCGTTGTGAGATATTCAAAGACAGGGGTATTGTTTCATGATCCGACCCTTTCTGCTATGTTCCTTGCTCTTCATGATGTTGTTTGTACCGTATTGTTCTGTATCAAACACGTTTTCATGCCTGACACAGCCCTCTGCATTTATTCTGGCTTGGGAGCGACCCAAAGTAGGACAAAGGAAACAGTAGTCCCCTTTTGAGGCTGCGTTGCTAACCTAGCTTTGGAGATATATATATATATATATATATATATATATATATATATATGAACACTGGAGATAGGCACCAGCAACCCCCGCGACCCCATGAGGGACTAAGTGTGTTAGAAAATGTATGTAAGGTATGTATGTATATAGATAGATAGATAGATAGATAGATAGATAGATAGATAGATAGATAGATAGATAGATAGATAGATAGATAGATAGATAGATAGATAGATAGATAGATAGATAGATAGATAGATAGATAGATAGATAGATAGATAGATAGATAGATAGATAGATAGATAGATAGATAGATAGATAGATAGATAGATAGATAGATAGATAGATAGATAGATAGATAGATAGATAGATAGATAGATAGATAGATAGATAGATAGATAGATAGATAGAGATACGGGGACAAGTATTAACTATTAAGTAACCTTAAACTGTAAGTAAACTCTTTGAAACTTATGAAAAAACCTAGAGCTCAAACACTTTTTTGCGCCTTCTCAGCAATGCAAAACGGGATTGGTCCCGCAAAACCGTTCTCTTACCTGATTGGCTGCCGAAGACGTCGTTCTCCTCTCCTTCTTCCGGTCTACGTCGTTGCTAGGTAACAGCTCCTATGCGTTCCTTCCCGTCTGCTGCATCGAAGCTAGCATACAGGCTATGACAAACTGCCGTGGTTTACACAGAAAACAGAGCAGTTTGTGTTTTTAAAAGGCTGCGGTCTGAACGCCATGACAGCGATTAAAGACGGGGAGTACACGGCAACCGTCTACGGACTGGTGAGAATGTTTCTGTTTGGATTCAATTTAGTTTCTCAGCTCGACGGCTACATTAGCAGCCACAGAGCCCTGCCAAACCCCGTTTACAGGTCTACTAAATGGATTGGTTAGTAAAAAGGAAAACACAACTTATTTATCATGTCTTTAATTCGGCTTACACATCTTACAAGCACTGATGTTTTGGATGATTAGCTTGTTTCAAATGGTCTCAGGACGCTTCCTAATCTAACCAAATGTTTTCTTTCATTAATTTAATAGCATGTTTGTATATGTGTCGATAGAATGCATCATAAAAGACGCCTCAGCTTATGTTATCTGCTTTAGATTAAAGACGGGCAATATGTGGAAGCGATTCACATTCTCAACGGCCAGCTTCAGAAACACAGCAAGGTAAGTGGCTCAGTGATGCTAAGAAACTGCTAAGGTAGTATCCAACAAATACCTGGGAGGTATGTGAAAGCAAAATAATTACAAACCCAGTTAATCGTTCTACATGTTTATTTTCTTTTTGTTCAGTGAAGAGTAAATCTATTGACCAAGAATCACAAGTAAAGCATTACAAAGTTGAGAAAAGAGGGTAAATGACCATGTGTTACACGTGTAAGTTTAGACTGAATAAGGTTAGATGCTAATTTAGAGAATCTTGGGATTCAGGGTTGTAAATACTCACTGACACAAGATATAAAAGTAATTGAAGTTTAGAACCAAAGAAAATTTGTTGTCATGCATAATGGAAAGGTTTATTTTTGATGGTTAATAATCTTGAGACATAAACATTTATGCTTGAGGTTGATGTGCTAAGTTAGGTGTTTTGTAAAAGAACATAGTTAAAAAAAAGAATATATATGTTATATTATGTGGGCGAGTGTTGGGATACACCATGAATAGGTCGTCAGTCTATCACTGTGTCCATGGAAAAAATTATTACACAGCCTGCGATTATGTGTGTATCATGTTACTACAGCCAAAATTTTCTTCAATTGAACTTCAGTGATTTTGGGTATTATCTAGAAAACCTTGAAAAATGGCTTGCTATCTGCTCGTACACTGAAGTCTTATGAGCTAGTTTAGCTGTTATCAATATATTTGTTTAAACAAATGGAATAGAATAGAAATACCTTTATTGTCCCACAGTAGCATGACGGTGGCAAAAACAAGTAGACAGAAGAAACCAGACCTACACACTAGATTAAATATTATTAACAGAGAGCTACATTTAAAGTTAAGATGTACAGCAGATGAGAAAGACTTATAAAAAAGGGATAAAATACTGCACAGTTATTAATTGATCAAATAAATATTCAGATAAAAATGAAACATTGAAGATAAAAAAGAAGAAAAAAAGCAGTCAACTCTAGAACGATAAAAAAAACTTGCAATTTGCAAACAGACACTACCTGGGAAGCTAAAAAGTGTGCAAGTAGACATTATCATACGACGACAGCGTAAATGTACCTTTAGTTGTAACGGACAGAAAACTGAACGAGAAATTGAAGAAAATGGTCTAATAATTTTGACTCCATCCACCCTACTGAGGACGCTCATTTCAGCCTCTAGTTCAAGTATGATCCATGTCTCATGACCATAGAAGAGGGTTTTTAATGGAGATTAAATGCTCCATCTTCATCTAAAAATGTTTTTTTTTTTTTGCTTTATGTTAAAAAGATATAAAAAACATCAACACATTCAGCTGCTGTGAGGTCATTGAAAGGCTGTTCCAGTGGTGAGAGCCATGAGGAAGGAATGACCCGTCACCACCAGTTTTAGTCCTCACTTCATCATCAGACCTGAAGGCTCTGTTAAGTAGATAAGACAAAAAAAAAGTTTTTTAAAAAATAGACCAATGTAGAAACTTTCAAAGCGGTGACATGAGCTCTCTGTCTTGTCCTTGTCAGTATTTCTGCAGCTGTGTTTTTATAATAACTATAATGTATCTACGCTCTCCTTTAGAAGGCCAGCAAGCAGAGCATTACATTAATCAGTGTGGCAGGTTGTAAAAACATGTATTAAATGTGTCTCTGCATCAGGCTGAGAGGAACAGGATCAAACTCTGCCAATGTTATTTAGAGGATAAAAGGCGTTGTGAGTAATATTTTTATTGTGATGTGGGAAGTTATTCTGATTTGGATCAAATATAACACAGCTGGGAGTTTCTCTCTGCCGGTCTGTGCCAATAACTAAAACTTGAGGTCTTTTTAATCCTGTGTTATTTAGGATTGAGGATTATTTAGTGTGCATTGTGTTGTTGTTTTTTTTTTCATTTTACAAATGTTTAGTAAATGCCTTGCTGCAGAACAAATGCAGCTACATGCACCTATAAAGTAAACCAACTGAGCTTTTCTCCTCTGCAGACTGACTTAGTGTTTCTGTGTGTCTCAGTCCAGGGCGGCGCTGTCTCTGCTGGGATTCTGCTATTATCACATCCAGGACTTCAGCAGCGCTGCAGAGTGCTACGAGCAGCTCACACAGCTGCACCCGGAGGTGGAGGAGTACAAGCTGTACTACGCCCAGTCCCTGTACAAAGCTGGGGCCTACCCTGAAGCCACGAAAGCCTCCTTTGTGCTGGACAACCCCAGCAGCCACAGCAAGGTACAACATGTGGCCGCTTCCTGATGTCTGGTTGCTTTAAAGCTCTGAACGGCCTGATCAGATCCCGCTTAAGAAGTGCAATAAAAGAAGAGATGGGAAGAACATACAGAATCAGGGCTGGATGATAATTCTACAACAATATATATCGACCAATAGACGTGTGGTGCGATAGGAAAAATAAAAGGCTAAATTATTTGATAATTGTCTATATTGAGCAATATGATTTTTATTTTATCGGTTTGCTTTTTTTCTGTATCGTCCAGCCCTATACATAATATTATTTTCATGTCTTCCTGCCACAAACGGGTATTTATGTTGTCTAGACAGAAACTGCTTTTATTAACAAAATAATTAAACTTAAGCTGCTACAAGACACTATAACATTTAAACAACTGAGGTAAAACAGACTCAAACGAAGTTATAAAACGCATTAACCTCAGGTTAAACGGGCTGTATTAACAAAGGACCTTTTGAAATAATTTTATTCAAATCAAGATTTATTTGTCACATATAAAGTCATACAGGGTACAACAGGCAGTAAAATTATTTTGTGACTGCCCAGCCTCAAAAATTAACAAAACCTAAAATTTAGATTTAAAAATGTAAAAAGAGTTCTTCCTCTAACGTCATTTTAAATCCTGAAAGTTGCTAACTTTGACTCTTCTTCCTTCAGTAGCAGCTTCGGCACTGAAGAATGTTGTTGACAGAGCAATCTGGTTTGTTCGCTGTTCACACCAGTCAGCGCTGAGCAATGCCCTGTCCCAGTACTCCCACTAAACCCTACGCACTTCTAAGAAGTGGTGGAAGCGCACGTAAGGGTTCAGGTGTGCAGGTTACAAACCTCCAAAACAGGAGGATTGGGACACTACGAGTTATGTCATCGACTTGCATCTCTGTGTCACAACTGCAACACCAAAAATGACGGGACCGCCACTGTTTTTGCAATCTTTACAACTAAAAATTATTAAATTTGCAACAAGCAATCGTTTTGAGGGGAATAAATAGCAGGAACCAAAATGAGAGAGGATTGTGCGTAGCAGAGCGGCGGGTAGTGCCACAAATGAGAAGTGAATGGAAAATAATATTGTTTAATATATATCCAAAATAAATATAAAATAACAAAAAACATATGTTGTGTGCCTGTCATTAATGACAGAATCGTAATGTGACATTGTTGTTGTTTTTTTGTTACACAGAAAATAAGCAAAAAAATAGACATTTGATATTTTTCATAACTATTTCTTTATTGTATTTTTTTCATTTTTTCATCAACAGCTGCTGTGAGGTAAAAAAATCAACACGGTAGACAGGAAACATATCTGGTTGCTGACTTATTCAGAAACACGGTCAACAAATAAAAGTGAAAAAACATTACTTTGTTATTTCAGACATTTTAAAGTTCAAATACATCAAATAAATTCAACAAAGCCGACAGAATAAAATTAAACCGGCTGCTACTGTTAAAGGAAATTTCAATTTTAGTAAATACCATATTTGTTTTAAGACACGAAGATTGGTGATTAGTCATTTATTTAAGGTGGTAGTATGATTTAAGGTCTTTTTAGATCAAATGTTTTCACCTTGTAGCTCAAAATGTCACATGCACCAATGCATTGTGGGTAATACACTTCAGATAGGCATCAGTGCGGACTTGACCAAAGTGTGGATCGAGGGCACAAAGGGGGCTGAATCCCACTCTGGAGAATCGGGACACACTACGAACGCACATCTGAGGGATGCAGGGGTGGAAGTGGGAGTATTGGGACAAATCATGGATGGATTTGTCCCAATACAATCAACTGCTGATTTCCTGGTGCATCTCATAATTTCACTTTGTTTATTCACAGCCTTTTCTTCTCTTTTTGTATAATAATGAATGAAGTCTTTATGGTTTGAATTGCATGTGAAATAGTTTGGATTTCTCCTGTTTTTAACCCAGATGGTGAAGCTGCAGGCATGCATCAAATTCTGTGAGGAGGATTATTCTGCTGCTAAGGTGAGAAGTTGTTATAATTATCCCATCAGTCCGGCGTAACATTTTTTTATTCGGTCATTTCCTTTCCTCTTCACTCTCTCTCTCTCTCTCTCTCGTTCTGTTGACAGTTGCTGCTGGAGCAGCTGCCACCGGAGGACCCGGACTACGTCTACAACACGGGCTGTTTGCTCTACCAGGACGGCAAGTATGAGGAGGCCAGCAAGAAGTTCATGACAGCCCTGCAGATGTTGGGCTACGTCCCAGGTGATCCGCCAGACCCACACAGAACCAAACCTTTGGCTCGTTTTTCACAGGATCAAAACAGAAAAGCCATCAAACATTCATTCTTATTGCCTTAACTCTGAAGGCTGGTTTTATCGTCACTTAATTTCTGTTTCCACTTTTAAACTTTCACAAGGTCTGATTGGTCTCCAAAATCTGCGTTTTTTTTTTGTCTGTAGACTATTTATGATGATGCTAAATCTCCTCAGCAACATCTCATCCTTGTTCATGTTGGTTCTCTGTGTCAGCGTTGTCCTACAACATCGCCCTGACCTACTACAGCCTGAAGAACTACCCGCAGGCCGTCAAGTACATCACAGAGATCATAGACCGAGGAATGAGGGAACATCCAGGTGGAACAAACTTTCACCCGTATTTACTTTGCTTTCCGTCAAAAACTCTTCTGACTCGTGCATTTTTGTTTGTGCACCAGAGCTGGACGTCGGGGTGAAAACGGAAGGCATCGACGTCCACAGCGTGGGGAACAGTCTGGTCCTGCATCAGTCTGCTCTGATCGAGGCCTTCAACCTCAAAGCAGCCATTGAATATCAGATGAAGAACGGTAAGACCCTCCGTCCTGAATTCACGCAGCGCGAAGAAGAGACGCGGCTTATCGTGGGTCGGCTGCTGAAATCAAGGCTCACCAAGATTTTTGAAAGTTACAAAGTTTCAAAACTGCTAAACTTTTACTTTATACCAGTACTCAGTTTAACGGGTGTTTAATGGGACACCAGAGAAAGTCCCTGAATGAGCGTAACACAGCTGGCTGAAAGAAGGCTAGAGACTAACTCCACCCTGCTTAGGAAAAACAAACAACTTTTAGAAACATTTCTTCTTATAAAAAACAGAAACGGTGCGTAAAACTAAAGTCATTAAAGTTAATAATCTGAGTGCGGTACGCCTGTTTAGGAACCCACTGGAGCAGATAGCCTGTCTAATTAACCTGCTGATATCTATAAAGTATAATATCCTGCGCAATAAGCACTTGAAGAGTATTTCTGAAATTAACTACAGCTAAGTTATTACTTAAAGGAGCAATAAGTAAGATATTTACTGTAAATTCAACCCAAATCATTCTCATTTCTCACCTTGGATGGAAATAACATTCCCTATAAACAATCAGTCCTCTCCATCAACAATGTCTTAGTCACGTTTTTATTTTATTTTGGCAAAAGAGCAGCAGCCTGACAACATGGAAGCCAGTAAGAGAAGCGGACCAGAACTAGAACAGAATACATCATCATATATCTGTCCTGTGGGTTTCACCGCAACAACGGACCGTGGAGTAAACGGCTGGTGTCCGTGAAAGGCGTCGTGTACGTGTCGTTCCGATTTTAACCACTAGGTGTCACTATTACTTATTGTTCCTTTAAGTATAATTAAAAAAACAGCATTATAAATAGGCTTTATATTACATTATTAGACCTGTAATAGTGTCATTGTTGAATGTCATTGGAGATCCACCCGTCAGGCTTTTCTTTGCCGATCTCCAGCCCCAGAGTCTGACCTGCTGATTCTCTGCAGTTAAACCCAAAAATGTTCATATCCTCAGCAGATTAAGGATTAAAGTAATCTGTTGAATTTGCCAACGGGTTTCTTCGGACTGGAGGTAAAGTTAACGTTTTAGAGTGGCCAAACATCAGTTTCTCGGTTGAATGCAAATCATTTTCGGTCTAAATCTGCAGAGTGTCTGAATAATTCTAGGTTAAACTGGTGCAGTTTGGAATCCAACAGAATTTCAAGTATCTTCAAGATTTTCCTCATGTCTGCATCAAAGCGTATATCTCTAATCTTAATCAGATTTTTTTAAATTAAAGTCAATAAACGCTTATCATGGTAGATGATGTGTTTTTAGACTGAAAATAGAGGAAATTCTCCTTTTGGATGCATTTCATGAACCGAAACAGAGATTAGATATTTCAGTAATTAACCTGCTGATTATTGATCTCTACTGTGATACATTTTAGTTCTATTTCTTCCACGACACCGTGAAAAATCATGATGTTTGTGCTTCAGGTTATCATACTGAGAGAATCTCGTACCAGGAGGATATTTGATCTTTGATCATCTGGGCAAAGACTGTGAAAAGCATCCGAATGCAGAACAAGGCTTGTTTTCCAGAGAGTTAGTCTAAAATTAGGTCTCCCTCAGAGAGCGAGGAACTCCTAAAGTCTGTTTTTGTCCTGAAAAACAGCCGCCTGACACATTATCAGACCAAAGCTTTAAAGATCAGTGATCAGAGGACGAGAAGAAGGAGCTCAGATCAAACGCCTCCGACAGCGGCACGAGGCTGCAGGGATGAGCTCAGACACGGAGACAGAAGCAGGTTTTAGCAATCCTCCTGCTGGTCCGAGGCAGAACAGGCTTGTCTGATTAACGTTAAAGTTTGCTTTTCATTGCCTCTTTCTCTCCTCCTTTCCTGTCTGCATGTTTTAGAAATGGTTGTGAAGCAGAAAAGCCTCAGATTCATAGTTTGAGATGCCTAATTTCTTCCCGCAGCCGAACTCTTAATCTTTTTTGGTGAACACTTGTGGCAGCGCTTTGACATCTTTCTCGTTTATGAAAGAGGTTCTTGTCCTGAAACATGTTTCCACGTGGGCCCCAGTGTGTGATGGTTTTGAAAAGTTCATCCTGTCACGAGAACCGTGCCAAAGAAACGCTCTGACACGCTCTCTGTTCTCTCTCTCTCTCGTTGTTTCATGTGGATTCCTGCAGTGAAAGCAGCTCAGGAGGCTTTGACAGACATGCCCCCGAGATCCGAGGAGGTAACCAGCATCACCCTCTCTGAGTTCATGTGGTGCCGCTCTAATCCGAGGCTGCTTGGACTTGTTCCTCCAGCAGCTCAATGTTAGATCAGATACATGGGAGTGAAAGCTTACATGGTGGCATTAATGATCATTTCATCTTCCTGCCATGCTCCTATTAAATGTACCGTTGCTGGCTCCACCCACACTGAGGAATGACGGTACATTACTGCCCTCTAACGGCAGCGTTGGGTACAGACAGGAAAAAACCTGAAACATAATCAGTCGGTTGTTATTTTAATTAAACAAAATCTGTTAAAGTGAGCAGAAACCAAAGAGAGAGGCTGTTGGTCCTCTGCTGCACGTCTTCCCCCATTTCCTGTCTGGTTACTGCGAATAAAAGGCCAGCACCGCCACAGGAACTAAAAGGCAAACGACACAAAAGGAATGTGACGCATGCGTATTATTTATTTTATTTTTACCAGGAGCTGGACCCAGTCACGCTGCACAACCAGGCTCTGGTCAACATGGACCTGAAGCCCTCAGAGGGCTTTGAGAAGATGGCTTTTCTCCTGCAGCAGCCCTCGTTCCCACGAGTCACATTCGGAAATCTGCTGGTGCTCTACTGCAAACACGAGGTACCGCGGCATCCAGCTCACATTTTCATCAGACCGTGTGAAACCAAAATGTGTCACTTTATTTTGTTGGTTTGCATCAGTTTCTGCTGTTTTTTGTGTTTTTTATTTTTTTATTTCAGGTGATATAATTACAGTTAGAAGATTTATGTGTCTGTGCTTTTGCCTTTGCTACGCCCTGATTTCCCCGTTGGGGGAGAATAAAAGTATATTTCTTATCATTTTATCTAAAAAACATCAGAATATCGTCACAGTAAAACTTGCACATTAGATCTGCCCTGTAGATTCACTCCACACGGAGATATACTCCCAGCTTTTATGTCTGCCAGGTTTGCTGATTCTGGCTTACAGATGATGAAAACCCAAAGTTCAGTTCTTCAGAAAGTTAAAATATTACATCAAACCATTAAAAAAAAGATTTTTAATTCAGAAATGTGGGCCTGACAAAGGCGTCCAAGTTCTGTTCAGCATCTGCTCTCCAGACTCTGTTGGGGCTCCTGTTGTGTGATTTACTGCATCTATGCAGCGTTGCATGGAGGAGACCCGCCTGCGGTCCTGCTGAGGCGTTCAGGAAGCCCAGGTTGCTATGAAAGCAGCCTTGTCGGTTCTGGTGTCGCTCAGATTCTCTGCGGGGTTCTGGTCAGGCCAGTTTGCTGGCCAATCAGGCCGAGTGATGTCATCGTCATTATTGCAGCAGGTATCGGTACCGCTGGCAGTGTGGTACCGCTGGTACCGCTGGTACCGCTGGCAGTGTGGGCCGGTACTGCTTGCCAGCAGAAGGAAGCAGGACATGCTGTAAAATGTCCTGGTAGACGACCAGAACCAGCAGGTGACGACGGCACCTTGATTTCCAAATGAAATGGCAGCGATCCGGTCCTTTTTCTGGCGTCCGCGGTTTCGTTGTTATCCCCGTTGCCAGAAGCTCTGGGTGTGAAACATCGGCAGGGAGGCGCGGTCCCCTCATTAAAAGGGGCTTAATGTCTCTGATGGATCTGTTGACAGTACTTTGACCTGGCAGCCGACGTCCTGGCAGAAAACGCTCATCTCACCTACAAGCTGCTCTCCCCGGTGAGTCTCCGCTTTGGTTTAACAAGGATTTCCACCAGAGAATAAAGAAAGTGGTTCTGCCGTAGCGTTAAACCCGTTAACCTGCTCTGATCTCCTGCTGCAGTACCTGTACGAGTTTCTGGACGCCCTGCTGACCTGCCAGACAGCACCAGAGGAGGTACGGCGCGTTCGCCTACGGCATCGTTTCAGGCTACAGACGAACCTGAAAGCGTCTCAGACGTCTACGTTCATGTTTGTTCTGCTTCTGATTCTCTTGCAGGCCTTTAGAAAGTTTGAGGAGATGAACAGCAAGCTAACAGAACAACTTCGCAAGCAGGCAAAGCAGGTTGTCCATTATTCCTCCGCTCCTTTCTGAATCCTCACCCTCCATCCGAACCAAGACTTTGTTTTACAGCAAATCCCCTTTAATTAGGATCTGCAGCAGAAACGTTGAGTTTACACAGATAATCAGCTGCTTATCCTCAAAGTATAGAGAGATGTATTACTACAGACACCCTGGCGGTTGTGACCGCTACCTTCAGTGTATTTAACCAGGGCTTTATGTGACGGACCGACACAAATTAGCCCATAATTGTGTCGCGGAAGGAGAATAATACATCTAGTGGTACAATTTACCGGCTGCTTCCTCATTCAGGGGTCACCGCAGACAGATTTAACCGGCTACACCGCAGACAGACATAAGGAAAACAACACAGTAAAAATCTACAAGTGTGGCGTATATTAAATTGATCCTTGTGGAAGCAGCTTTCACTGCAGTTCCAGCTGTGGGTTCGTCTCTATCAGTTTTTAAGTTCAGAATCAGATTTATCTCCGTTCCTCTTTTAAAAACAAACATCTGAGGCTCAGTCTGATGTGACGGAGAACGTCTCTGAACTCCAAATTTCAAGTCCAGACCAGAGGTGTCCGAACGTTTTGCACCATGGGCCAAACTCACCAAGTTCAAAGCACTCATCAGCCGTTAAAAATCAAAATAATATTACGAATTGTTTTCTTTTGATCTGCCCAGCAATGCAGTTTTACAATTTTATTGGGACAAAACCAGAAAAGAACAAATTATAAATCCTAAAGACTGGGTCAGACATTTCTCTGGTGTACTTTCACAACTTTTTGGGTCAAATGTTTTAAGTTGTATTGCTCTAGAAATACTTTTTATTCTCTTTACAGCAACAAATTATAGCAACTTTCTACGAAAACCCTCGCTGTACTTAGCCAAGTTTAATAAATCAGTTTCCCCAAGTCTGTTTTAGAGGATGTTTGTGGCCCTACTCACTAAGATAATAAAACGAAAATGGCTAATAAAAGAAAATACTTATAGTACCAAACATTCTCCATTCAAGAATATTTACATTTTAATTTAAGACATCCTTCAAAAATTACAAAGAGTCCATTTGCTTCTCTTACCATTTTTTAACCGCGGTCAGGGGCCGCACAAAATTATCCAAAGGACCACAAAATGCCCCTGGGCCACACTTTGGACACGCCTGGTCTAGACAGAAATACCCAATTAGATCAATGATTTGAGCCGTAGTCTTGATCGTCTCCTAACCATCCTATAAAAGAAAAACATTTTTAATCTGAATGAGTTTTTCCTGGTTTGCTAAATAAACATAAAATAAAATAAGACAGCGTTTGATTTAGAAGAGTTTGGTCTGAACTTTGTCCTCGTTCAGGTTCAGGACGCCAGACACGCTCGAGACGACGAGGCCCAGAGCAAAACGCTGCAGGACTACGACCTGCTGCAGGAGAAGTGAGGACAACAAGCTCACACTGCCGTTACATCACTGATTTAACCAGATATTTATTATTAGCGTACATTTCCACGTCTAACATGAACACAGCAGCAGTAAAACAGCTCATGGGTGAGATGTGATGAGCACGAACACACGTGAAACCCCATGTTTACCTAATAAAGCCGTTAGCAGGCGTGTCCGCTGCCGTCTGTGACGATCACACCCCCGCCTTCTTCCTGTTCCGCTCTGTTTGTTCTGCTCTCATGGCCCGGTTCTCCTCTCAGATACATCGTGGTCCTCATGGCCCAGGCCAAGATCTACTGGAACCGGGAGAACTTCCAGATGGTGGAGAAGATTTTCCGCAAGTCGGTGGAGTTCTGCAACGACGAGGACACCTGGAAGCTGAACGTGGCTCACGTCCTCTTCATGCAGAACAAGTACAAGGAGGCCATCGGCTTCTACGAGCCCATCGTCAGGAAGCACTACGACTCCGTGAGTTGACCGGGGAAACCGCGCTGACGAGTTGTTGAGCCGGGCGACCCGGTGACAGCCTGCCTTTCTGTCCAGGTGGAGCAGTGTAACATTCAGGAGTGTCCCTGCAAATGCAAACCTTCGGTAAAACCGAGAGCCGTTTTCCCTCCTCTGCAGTGTTTCCGCCTCTGAGTGTGACTTCTGTTGGTTTGCTGTGGCTTCTCGTGCTTCCCTGGTCCAGTTTTAGATGGATTACAATAACCTTGGACCAGGAGAAAGCACATTGAACACAAAAAAATTCAGGTTCTCCTCAGATCAGCTGTGAGACACGTTCACATCAGTCAGAGATTAACAACTGTTAGCAGGATTCATCATTTTTACCCCTTTTCCCTTCCTGTTGTGTTCAGGTGTGAAGGCCCTGATGGTTAAACTAATTTCAATCACCAAAGAAGAGAAATGTTTATATACAAGTGTGCACACTGTAGAGGAAAGAGACGTTATGTTTGAGACAGCAAGCTAAGCCAGTCGGAGTGAAAACCCTGATATGCAGCCCGACTGCAGCTGTTGTTTCAGCTGAAGTGAATTCCTGAGGCTGAATACGCTGAAGGATCACTTAGAGAGATGCCAGCGGTTTGATGAGACTCCTGGGAGAGAAACCTTTGCCTGACCTGATAACTTTATGCTCACAAACGACAGCTGAGGACGCCTCGGTGGATGGCAACCCATGACAACTGGCCAATAACACGAACTGCTGTGTCCTCATCCCTCAACTTTGGGTAGTTTTTCCTTATCAGCAGCAGCAGCAGCCCAGCCGTCTATCTGACATATTCCTGCTAAAAACGTCCCTTTTTATCAAGCAACCGGTCCAGATTCTCCGAACAGCCTCATCATGCATGTATTGATTCGCTTCTCGTTTCTTGAAGAAACCACCCTGAGCATCAGTGGAACGGCCAGTTAGGATTTACTGACGTTTCAAACTTGTGACATTTATAGTTTTTCTTAACTGATGAGCCGGGCTGGGTTTCATCTAGGACGAGCCGATTCGATACGATTCTCGATACGTTGCTCAGTTGGATTTGATTTGACTCCAATATCGATATTTATTACTTTCAAATTAATGCTCAAAGTCATTCAATCAACAAAACCAGTGAAATATTATATTTATGTTCAATTTATTGAACACTGATATATTAACAGGAACATAAAGTGCATTTAGTTCAATGCATTTAACGTATCACGGAAACCAGAAATGTGTCCAAACGTCTGATTTTAGGGATGAAGGAGCTTCAAAAATCCTGTCAGCCGTTCCACAAATTTGTCTCACTGCTCTTCCTCGCTGTGAACAGTAATGGCTGTAATAACGCCCCCTAGGGGTTGGGAGATATATCGACATTGAAAGCCAGGATATTGATAATAAATCGTTTTTAAAAATATCAATATTAATCTTTGTATCGATTTTGATGCACAGCCCTACTGATGAGAATATGTGTTCTTTTAAACTTAAGGTTGACAGATAAAATCTGCGTTTGGCAACATATTTAGGTTTCTGATGCACACTTTGTGTTGGTCCTGAATTTTGTGGAATGTTTTCCAAACAACCTGTTAATGGGGACGTTTTTGGTGTTTTTTTTGTCTGTAGATCCTGAACGTGAGCGCCGTGGTTCTGGCCAACCTGTGCGTGTCCTACATCTTGACGAGCCAGAACGAAGAGGTGACAAACAGCTGCTTTATGCTCATCACCTTCACGCCCAAATCTAGCTGATGGTGGCTTGTCTTTTTCCACCTGCTGTTTAAGAACTGAGCTCAGGTTCTCCTAAAGCTCCTTATCTGGAGACTTCCCAGATGTTCTGATCCTTGAGCTGCTTTGTCAGCCTGCCGATTAAAACTGATCAAGTGACTTAAGCTGGACAGGTACAGCCTCACCTGTGCTGATGATGTGACCACGCTGATATGAAGTTAGCTGATCATTGGTTCATTTTTAATTGTTTCCCATACATTAACCTGCATCTAACTGTGTTGCATTAACAACTAAAACTGAAGGTTTAATCCAGTTTTATTCCTTCAAAATGTTATTCCTTTATTATTATTTCGTGTTTGTTGATTTTTTTTTTCTCTCTTTTACGTTCTGCTGCTTTTTCAGGCTGAAGAGCTGATGAGGAAGATCGAGAAAGAGGAGGAGCAGATCTCCTACGATGATCCAGACAAAAAGGTGTTCCACCTCTGCATCGTCAACTTGGTCATCGGGTCAGTCGGATCACGCAGGACTTTATGCATGTGCCAGATTATTGATCATCAGGAACTTAATAACAACTTAGGAATAACAATGAACTCCTTGTTTTTTCAGGACGTTGTACTGTGCCAAAGGGAACTACGACTTCGGCATCTCTCGGGTCATAAAGAGCCTGGAGCCGTATAATAAGAAGGTTCCTCACTTTCTTCCTCCATCGCTCCGTTTCCTGATAGGCTGGTGTTAACGTCAACTCCAGGAAAAGTCATGACCGGACCGACCCGAGCAGGGCTAGCACCGTGCTAGGCTGAGGATTGTCCCAAAACGATTCTCCCAGTCGTGAATAATCGTCTTCAGCTCATGTTTGGACTTCAGTAGAAAGAGTCAGGACCAAATGAGTCGGAGGTGGAGAAACCCAAACATGTGCTTCACTGGTGCTGTGCTGTGTAGCAACAAGTCATAGTGAGAATGTGCAAAGTGGATGCGTGCATAGATGCAGATATTTTATCCTCTGCTTCCAGAGTGGGCAGAAGTGTTCCTTCAACAAAGCTTCATAAATCCCAGTTTAAGAACATGCATAGGAGACAAAACAACAAAAATTACTATTTGCTTTTTCTTCGCTTCAGTTCTTCTTCTTTGTTGATGATAATCTGCTTTTATGAAGAAACTTTTGCAGTTGTAATGCAAAAGGTTTCGATGCAAATGATTCATTGAACAATTAATGCAACATTCCTCAAGCTATAATTTTAGATATTATTTTACCCTAATTATTTATTATTATCTTTTCTGTACCTTTAACTATAAATCTTTACCCATCAGATTCAGAAGCAGAAAATTTGGACTGGGTCCATTCAGCCAAATATTCAAGTTCTGCTTTGTTTCTTTGTTTTTTTTTTACGTCAGCATTTATAATGATTTCAAGTAAAATAAAATAATATGAGACTTAAACTTCCTTATTAGATAAAAACTGAGCTCTTGAGATTGAGATGTTTTCGTACAGCAGAGGCCGAAGACCTGAAACATCTTTGCCCCTGAACACGTCTCGTTAGAAGAATCCACAGGTCTGGTTGTTTTCCATGTTAAATGAGCAGCTCTGCAGGAGTCAGAGGCTGGGCGGTTCTGTTTGGGATCTTTAATCCCGTCCAGGTTCTGGCTGCAGCTGAATCCACTAAGTTTCAGCTGAAAACACAACGATCACACGCTGGAAGCAGGGAGGAATGTGAGGTCCGATGAGACACGCCAGCTTCTAATAACAGGAAAACAGACGTGTTTTTTTTTTCACACAAAGGTGTTCAAAGGACTTTTAGCTGATTTTATAAAGTGTTTAATTACAAAATACGTGTAAATAATGACTTTCTGGTAATTTGTGTTTGTTTAGCTGGGAACGGACACTTGGTTCTACGCCAAGCGTTGTTTCCTGTCCCTGCTGGAGAACATGTCCAAACACATGGTCATGCTGCGCGACGCCGTGGTTCAGGAGTGCGTTCAGTTCCTGGAGCACTGTGAGGGTGAGCCGCAGTTACGCAACAACAACCTTTAAACACACCTACAGCATCCCTTTTTATCTCAGCGCACCAGCCTCAAACAAATACAAACACTGGAGAACTCCAGATTTCACATGTTCAGAAATAAATGACCTTCACAGAAGAAGCTTGGCTCCATTTAAAGTACTTTAAATGATGCCCCGTTAAACGTTTCCTATTTATCTACACTGTCTTTAATTTCTAGCTCTTCATGTGCCAGGAAAAGATTACTATTTAAATCCAACATTAAGTGTAAAAAACACCCAACAGGTTCCAAAAGCATTAATTAAACAAAGACGAAGTGCACCTGAACAGCGTCTAGAACCACCTTAAGCAGCTCTAAAGTAAACAGGACCTGCCTGACAACACGAAGTATGCTAGATCTCCAGAAAACCAGATTACAGCCCATAATGATCTCAGGAACCGGTGAGAAACAAAGTCTTTTGACATCCATCAGTCCAGAAAGGGTAACAGATCCCTCGCTAAGGCTTTGGGACTGCAGAGAACAATTGGATAAAACGTGGAACAGTGCAGAACCTTCCCAGGAGAGACCGGGCTACCAGAACGACTCCATCAACGACTCGTCCAGAAGAACCCAGAACTACATCATAAGCTCTGCACGCCTCAGTGCCTCAGCTAAGGTCAGAGGTCACGGTTCAATAGGAAAGAAAAGCTTGGCAAAAAATTACCTGCATAGGGGAGTTAAAAGACCAGAACTACCGCTGACCCAGAAGAACCTCTGGCTGAATTATTTGTGGACTGACGAGACAAAAGTGGGATTGTTTTTGGAAGCTGTGGTTCTGGTTACATCTGGAGTAGAACTAGCAGCATTTTAGAAACAGAACATCAACCCTACAGTCAAACAAGGTGGTGGCACCATGATGGTCTGGGTCCGCTCCGCTTCCTGCGGACCTGGACGAGTTGGGAGTTCTGCTCCTGAAGCTCCGACCTTCATGTTTAGGAGCACCTAAGCTCCTGCAGAATAGATGAAGGGTTTGGAGCGGTCCGTTCAAAGTCTGGACCAGAACCTGATGCTGAAGTTCTGGCCTGACCCCAAACAGGTCAGTGCTGAAATAAAATAGAAGTGCGGTCCGGCCGAGGAACACCCAGTCATTAGGTTCTCACGTTTATTCATAAATAAAATAATTTAAAAACTGCTTTTTTATTTTTCACAGGTTGTCTTTATCTGATATTCAGATTTGAGTGAGACGAACAAAAAGCAAAATCAGAAAAACCTCTGAGGGGTGAATACTTTTCTCAGCCTGTCCTCCTGGTCTCCCTGCAGCGTACGGGAAGGAGGTGCCGGCCATCATCGAGCAGCCTCTGGAGGAGACCCAGGTCCACATCGGCAGGAACACCGTCACCTACGAGGCCCGGCAGCTCAAGGCCCTGTTCTACGACGTCATCGGCTGGAACAAGTGAAACTGTGACGGGTTTCAGGAGGTTGCTGCAAACGGGACCTTTACAGGCAGCTTTTAGTGTCAGAAATGATCTTCATTCTGATAAATGTATAAAATGACTTTTTTATTTTATTCTTCCTGCTGCCTGAATGTTTCAGACTGTTTGGTAGCTTTATATTCAGATAAATAAATGTTGGTGTGTAACAAAAAACTATAATTTATGAAGAATATACAGGTACTTCTGATAACGAGTGTAAATAAAACACGCATTTCACTTTAGACGTTTTTATTGAAATTTGTTTCAAGTTGCAGGAAATCCACAAAGATGTTTTCTGCTGAACTCCACATAACATCAAATATAACAAAAACGAAAAAATTTTCCCTTTGGGCTCGTTCTGCAGCCGCCCGGCCCGCAGCTCAGAGACGGAGCAGAAAAACTGCTTTTTTAATGGTAATTCAGAGCACTGTGAATAAAAACGGGTCAAACTTGGCGTCGGGGATGAGTGCATGCAGAAATTTGGTAACATTATAGATTATTTGTCGTGTCACAAACAAAATGTTTGTCACAGAGATTTATATTTCTTGTTCAATAAATGTCAATAAACTAGCTAACCTGAATCCTATTTTATGTGGACAAAGACAAACTTCATAGCATATCTTTAAAGAGTCACCATCACAAATATCTTCATAAAATAACAAGTCGGGTCGACGGTCCGTCTACGTCCACCCCCCCCCCCCCCCCCCTGCGGTTCAGGACAGCGGCCTCTTCGTTATGTCCTGCTCTGCCAGGTGAAAGCTCAGGTATCCTCCCAGAGCCCCGACCGCCACCGCCGTCATGTGACTGGAGCAGCCATCTGTAAACAAGTCGCATCACAGCGGTGGGTTAATTCTCCAGGAGGGAAGCCCAGACAAACCTCTCCCAGCTCATTCTGGGGGATCCTGAGGCGTCTCCAGGCCAAAAGGGAAATATAGTCCCTCCAGCAGGTTCTGGGTCGGCCCCACGGTCTCCTTCCTAGTGGGACGTGCCTGGACTGATGCCTTTTGATGCAGAACAGCAGGTGCTCTATTCCAATCCCCCCTTACCCTGTTTAATTTGAGAGGAGCCTGCCAGACACCTCCCACTGGGAGGAGACCCCAGGACAAACCCAGGCCTCGTTGGGAGGCACTTTATTCCCAAAAACAAACTGATATGTCAGAAAATGCATAAAATGGAGGTGAAACGAGTCCAGAAGAGAAACCCTCTCCCTGCAGCTGAAAGCTTCTCCCCTGTTTTCTCTTGAGCTCTTTAGTTTTTCAGAAAGTTTTGGGTTTATTAACGGATTTAATTTTTGTGTTTTGCACCCCAGACCTAACGGACGGAGGGATTAGAATAAACGGAAAACAAACTTTTCATTTTACTGACGTCATTTCCCATGGCAACCAATTATTTCTATAACTTCAAAGTTAGGAGTGAAGCCGCAAAATGACAACGAGTGGTCAATATTTGGGTGTAATCTGCTGCTATGATTCAGCCACACGTTGACTTTAATCAGAGAAGGAAACAAACTGACCAGGAAGTATCTTCTCCCTCCGTTTTACTCTCCTGTGAGGCTGCAGCTGCTCCAGAAGCTCATCTCCAATAATCTGCGAGACGAAGCTCCCTGGGGAAACAAACAGAGACGCTGCTCACAGAGACGTCCTTCATGCACCAAACAGATGCTGATAGATGAAGAAAGGGCACTCGACAGTAAAATAAAACCACTAAACAAAGTGCATGCAGCGATGATAACAGATAAAGTGAAGTTAGAGCTGCACTAGGTGGTTCTGATCAATCCTCTCCAGGGAGATAATCAGGTAACAAGTTATTTATTGGTTGCAGAATTAATGAACATGTGGTTCTATGCAGATGAACCTTTCATTTCTGACTTAAAAATAGTCCTAATTATTTAAAATCCCTTTACATACTGATGTGATAATCCAGAGAACATTTATAGCATCTTAAACAGGCGTGGGACCAACATTTAATATGTCTCCACCTCCAGACTGTGACTAAAATGTATAATACTTGTAGCTTTAGTTAAATGCAACCAAGTGTTCCTATAAAAATGTTGCAGCAAGTACTCACTGTCCCTCCCGAAGCAGCCGACTTCATCGTCTTGCAGCCGGAGGATGTGCTGCAGCCAGTCGGTTTTGTGGAAGTCAGAGAAACCAGTTAATCCGCAAATGAGGACTGTTAACAGAGAGAAAGTAAGGAGAGCAAAGTTTTAATTTGACGTTTTCATCAAAGCGTTTTCTGCAACGATCCCTTCACATCGGTTAAAGATGCACTGTGATATAAAACAGAATCTACCACAGCGTGGATGGATGAGGAAACCCTTGAAAGCGAAGCGCTGATTGTTTAGCAGGACTGGTAAAAAAAAAAATCCCTTCAGGAACGTTTGCAAGAGAATTTTTTCAAACTTTCTTGGTGGTGCAGCGTTGTTTGAAATCGCCTCAATGCACCAATAAATAAACCATAACATCCTATCTGACCTTCATTTATCTTATGGATGCAAAGCAAGGACCACTCTCTTTGTAGTCAAGGCCTTCTGGACAAACAAAGAGAGAATAATGGATGCGATCGGGTTTCTGCACAGAGCAAAACCCTTCACCTGCACCATCTTTTGTTGCCAGTAGCTCAATTATCCATACAAAGGTTAAACTTATCAGGTGTGAAAATACTGATGGCAGTTCCTCCTCTCTGCTGAAACTGACAGTGGAGGTGGAGAAGCCTCACATATATAAAGGAAGATTAGTGCAACTTGATGTGATTGTCTGAAGGTTTTAGTTAGGCCGGTGTCTAGTGGTGGTGTAATTATATGTGGCAATGTGCTGCTGACAAGTTCCCCAGAGGAGATCTCCGGCAAAATAATAAAAAGGTTCTATGGAGTGTATTTTGTTCCATTATTGTTGCAAGCAAATAACATGTTTTGTAAATGGATTTTTTGGGGGAAAAAATGCAATTCAGAAACTGAACTTTGAAAAACGTCTTAATCAAAAAGCGGTTTTGAGAGTAACTTTGGGGTTTTCTCAGATTTTGTCAACAAAAAACAACAACAAAAAAACACATTTTCAAATTTTTTCAAGATTTCATTTTTTCTAAATGTTTTTTTTTTTCAAATATCTTTTTTTTCAGATTGAGTTTTACAAATTGCATTCTTTTCAAATTGTGTTTTACAGATCATGTTTTCGTCACTTCTGGGGGCGGGCTTTCCTCTGGAGCGTGTAGCAAAGACGCATTTCTATTGGTCTGCAGGGATGTCAGCAACGACATTTTTATTGGTCAATGTTTGTGTCAACAGCGAGAAGTGAAGGTGAACGTGATCTCTTCACTTTTTACGTAAAACGCAATTTGAAAAGAATGCAATTCGTAAAATTCTGAAAAAGACAAAGCTGTAAAAATAAAATCTGAAAACATTAAATCTGAGAAAATCCTTTTTAAGAAGTTTTTCAAAGTTTAATTTCTGGATTGCATTTTTTTTTCAAATTTCCATTTACAGAACGTTGCTTGCAACAATAATGGAACAAAATTCACTCCATACTGCTGCAATTACGTTTTTTAAAATGTTGATATTTACAAAAAACATTTTTAGTCTTTTAACTTTCGGGTTTAGTTGGACAAAATGTTTCTTGGCCACATAGTGGAGGGAGATACTCACTGTTTTCAATGAAGATGTCCACCGTTTGCTCGGTTAAACCGTTTGCAACAATGTCCTGGTTGGCCTTCATCATGTTGGAGCAGAAGATGTCTTGGTAGTTTTGCTCGGTCATGTTGGCTCGGGATGCACGAGTGTCACCTTTCAACAAGTTGTTACAGCCTCTCTGCGATGAAAAATACAGACCAGTTACAATCTGAAGATTGTTTGTTGTAATAAGATGGAAATATTTCACAGTTGCTCCCGCTGGAGTTCCTCAGGGCTCAGTTGTTGGTCTGCTGGCGTTCGTTATATACAAACGTCTCTCATGATCAATTAGACTTAAACGTATTGTTTTGTGAAAGCAATGACTGAAGATAATTTATAGGTGTTTTTTTTTTCTTAAAGATTTTACCATTCGGCCAATCATAAAGTAGAGGAGCTGGTGGGACAGAGAATAATGTGGACAACCGAAACGAGTCATGGTGTCCCGGCAGGGTTTGGTGACGATGCAGGGCGTCCCGTTCATCTTCCTATTCAACCAGAAACACAGGAACAAAACACAAGGCTGGTTGAACACTGACTCCAACCTACATCTCAAATTCATCTGAATCTCTTCTCAGAGGAGAAACTGAAGGATGAACAAACTTATAGAGCCTGGAATAAACCTTCAGATGTGTCTAAAGTGTCTTGGTCGTACCAGGTCCCCAGCAGCAGCGTCAGACACTTGTCACTGAGCTGCTCGTCGTAACACTCGGAGGTCAGGGTGGAGGGATAAACCAGACTGGGATCTGTGGAGCGCCACTCCCGAGGAATCATCCAAAACGTCCAAGTCAGCAGGGGTTCAAATTCTGAAAAGAAACAACGTGATCTTCTAAGAGAAACAGCGTTTCCGTATTATCTTTTAAATCTTATTGGTGGTGACCCGGTTTGATCTGATTGGTTTTTAATTATAAACCTGGTCAAATAACAAATAGATTGAAAAGTAATGGAAAAGGAAAGGGATGAGGATGGAAGTGTGTTTCTTTTCAACCAAACATCCGAAATGAGTAAAATCTTGAGATGGAAATTTATTATTCCCGGTATTTTCTAAAAACGTCACACATTACAGATCAAATTCAAGTTAATTTTAGGCTGAAACTATCTGCAGATATTTTTGGTCTAAGGGGATTCTACAAATTTATCTAGACTGAGATTTATGCTCAACACTTTTTAGGCCTTCATGGACAGTTTTCAAAATCAAATAAATTGGTTGGTTTTAGATAAACTGGTCAAAATATACCATGTAAACTTTAGTTGGCCGAGGAATGACTCCTATGGAACACCTCAAGTCAGACAAGCTTTGCTCGGTCATTGGGTGAGAGAGTCAGGATCCACTGTGGACAAGTCACCAGTCCATCTGGAGCAAACATGCAAACTCCATGCAGAAGGACCTCACGCCAAGATTTGAACCCAGGACCTTCTTGCTGCAAGGCAGCAGTGCTACCACCTGCTACAGAAAAAATGAGTGCAGTAACAAAAAAAAACTTGATCTGAGCAACGTAGGGATAACTAACATACAAAGGAACTAAAACGTCCTGAGGAGGGTCGGCAGTCACCTTAGTAAGTGTCTTAAAGTCCTAATCAACATTTTTATTTTTCCAGACTAACATCTCAAAGATATCTAGATGCAGGAGAATAAACTCTAATTCAAGAAGGTAAAAACTCAATGTTTACGTCAAAATGTAATAAAATGATTTGACTGGTGCACTTCTTACCCACCCTTGTGCAGATGTGTAAAAACTTTAGAATAAACATTATAAATAAATTAAGCTTTGGTTGCTTTAGTATAATATTGCAGGAAAATCCAACCTTAGTTTTGAGAACGGGCCCGCAGCATCACAGATCCTCCGCCATGCCAACAGGGCTTTTCTAAACATTAAATCTTTGTTTCACAGCAGACACACCTGGAGTGTTTGATGTTGAAAAGCTCAATCTTGGGCCAAGAATTTAACAAACTCTAAATGTTTTACGTTTGAGACGGTAGAATATGTCTTCCAAACAAGCTGTTGGCATCTGGAGAGCATCCAATTACTGTTGGTGACCCTTGAAACGCTGATGGTTGCTGTGGTTGTCAGAAAATTGGAGATTTCTTTTACCTCCCTGACTTTCTTCTCTATCTTTGAACCCTGGTCCTCGTTCAGCCTGTTTTGACAGAATTCCACCTAATTTACACTTTTTTTTTATTACATCTCTGACTATAAATGGAACAGTTCTGGCTAGTGCGTCAACACAAATCTAACTTATTTGCATTAAATGTTTTGCATTTTGAAGAGTGGCTTGTAGAAATGATCTCACAGAATGATTATTGTTGACATGAAAAAAAAAAAAGGTTTTTGTTTTGTTTATTTAAAAAAAGCCAACTCCTTGTGAGGTTAAATACTTGTTAGATTGCTTCTGAAAAGGAATGTTGTCAGTGCTGCAGCGTTTCCTCACCTCTGTAGTATTTGGGGTCATTGAGCTTCAGAGCGGTGACCGCCTTTTCCAGGCTTTGATCGAGACGGTTCAGCAGAGCGACTGCGGTGGTCCTCTGAGCCCAGCTGACCGGGTCTGTGTGAGGCCAAGTCCGGACCGCCTCCTTCAGCTCGGCTGAGACAGAACATAGAGATCCACCCTCAGGAATAGATTTCAGGTTGGTTCTGGAGCGTCGCAATATGATGCTGCTTTTGCAGTTTTGACTTAAATATTTTGGATGGTGTGACTTATTGCATTAGTGAATCTTTATGAAAGGATTTCTTCTGTTGTTTTGCTTTTTTTTCTCAAACTCAGATGCTTGAGATAAAATTTTAATACAAGACAAATAAGCAGAATAAATAGACTTTTCTCCAGTCAACTGTTCTCTAGTTTTGCATTGTATTGCATTGAAATGACTGTTGTCATTTCAGCTTATAACTTTTTGCTCTCTCTCTTTTATCTTCATAGTAGGTACACCTGGTCTGGCGTTCTGTTAACTGTGACATCATCCAGGGAAGACAGATCACCCGCTATTACCATCTAATGTAGAACAGATAACTGGATCAATGTGTGCTTCTGTGCTTGTTGGTCTCTCTTGTTGTGTCTCTGCTCTGTCTTCTCTAAGCCCCAGTCGGTCGAGGCAGATGATCGTTCATACTGAGCCTGGTTCTGGTTCTGCTGGAGGTTTTCCTTCCCGTTAATGGGTGTTTTTTCTTTCCACTGTCGCTTCATGCTTGCTCAGTATGAGGGATTGCTGCAAAGCCATGTACAATGCAGACGACTCTCCCTGTAGCTCTACGCTTCTCCAGGAGTGAATGCTGCTTGTCGGGACTTTGAAGCAATCAACTGGTTCCCTTATATAGGAACTTTTTGACCAATCTGTATATGATTGAATTTGTATTTGTAAAGTGCCTCGAGATGACATGTTTCATGAATTGGCGCTATATAAATAAAATTGAATTGAAAAAAAATACAAAACAAAAAAAAGCTACCTGACGCACCCTGGCTCTGTGTGACAAAGTACCGGTTGCACCATGGTTGGTAGCAACCACTGCCTTCAAGCCTTTCTGATAAGGTAATTAATCTTTTAAATCACTAGGGGAAGTCTGATCCACTCATTTTTGCAGAATTTACATTACAGGGTTCCTGAGCCACAGTCCATCAAACTATCACCACCATGCCTGACTGTCAATTGATCTTCTTTATCCGAAAACGCTGTGCCAGAAGCCACTGAAAGCGCAAAACTCCCTTTATCCTTGAATTGAAATGAACTGTTTTAATGTCCCCTGTGGGGGAAATGAAATTTCAGTACAACCCATGAAGAGAAACACTGTATCCACACAAACGTTTGAGCATGAAGATGAAACCGCAGAAAGCCGGAGGAGTGATGATAGCCGTTGTGATACCTAATACCAATTTTGGCATGTTTTTTTGAGATGCCATTATTTTGTTATGTCACTCTTACTTGATCAAATTCACCCAGTAGGTTAGTTTGACTGGTATCATCTTAACTAAATAATAAAAAGTATGTTTCTTTGAAAATTTATAAAAACGGAGTTATCCGTTTTTGCAAATAACTCTTCATATACTATATATATATATGAAAGATATTATCGTATTCCGCGCTTTGTTTCCAGATGCACAAAGACAAACAAAAGTATCATCTTTATGCGTTTTGTGGGGAGAAATAAGGCGAGAAAACAGAATCACAATTTAAATTATTACTCATCAAATCTTAAAACACGCATAATTGTCGTTATTTTTAAATATAAAACATGTTATAGCCTATGCTGGCCATAACAAAGGCTATAACAGAGCTGTGGAAGAGAAAACAACAGCTGCGCATGTTTTCCAGCTGCGCTCCTGCAGACCTACCCTGCAGCATGACGAAGCCCACCGCCCCGTCCAGGTTGATGTGCTCATGCTGCCGCTCCAGGAACGACACGCCGCGGGACAGGCTGCCCAGGATGTCATCGATCACCTCGGCCCGAGACGCGCACAGCGCTGCGGCAAAGAGAGCCAGCGCGGCGGTCGGCCGGAGCGCCGCTGTCCGCATGTTCCTCTGCAGCCTGGAGGTTCTGGAGGACAGATGGGCTGATGTCCTCTAGCAGGGGGTGGGTCAGCTTTGACGTCAGGCGGAGCATGCATTATGGTCACGTTATTAATATTCACTTCCCCTAAACTCATGATTAATAACACGCGAAAAACCAACTTTATGTTTGCTTTGCTTTAAGTATGCTTTGAACTTTAAACACACGAATGAGAGACAATTTCAGCAACTGCAGCCCCAAAATAAAAAAAAGTTACTAAAGATTTTCCCAGAAAGTGACCACATTAGATAAAGTTAGTAAAATATATTAAATGCATGAATTATTACCAGAATCAACTCAGGTGGATGAGGTGTCCCAGATTTCTCTGCTGGGGATTAGAGGCTGAGGGGGGGGGTCAACCACCGGAAACACGTCACATCCACCGCCATAAGTTTTTGTAGTCCTTGTAGTTTTTTGTTTACTTCACCGATTGGCGATAAGCATTTGTCGCAAAAATGATTAAAAATGATCAGAGCGCATACAAATCTTAGAAAAACCAAATAATGAATTTATTTATAAGTTGTTTTTGCACTTGGACTTACACTAAAGGTGACTGAAGACTCCCAAACTGCTCACCTAATAGGGTCAGCTCAAATATACCTGAAAATTATATGGTTAACAGGGTGATTCATTTATCCCCTGAGAGAAGAGAAATTACCTGCTTCTGGTGGCTTTTAGAACAAGGCTAGATATGTCTGTATTGCCTTTATATGAGTGCATGTGGTTGTTGTCCTGTGATGATTTGGGTACCTCCTCTTGCACCAGCACCTCTACACAGTTAATAAAAACAATGAATGGAGGTTACAGGTGATAGAATGTTTCCGAAAATATGGGAAAACATCATGTAAGATGGCAGCACGTGTTTCAGAGACTATGAGACAGAATATTTCAGGTATACAGGAACAGCATTTTCCAGCTATACCAGATGTTTTACCAGATATGGAGAAACAGAGAAACACGTTTCAGGTAACTTGTGCCAGCTTGTTTCACACAATCTGGGAGAACTTATCTCAGCTAAGAGACAGAACGACGTGTTTCAGATAATATGGAAAAACGTGTTTAGTATAAGTTGCAACGGTATCTTTTAAAAAAAACATATTTATTTGACTTTTTGCAAAGCAGATGAAACACAGACAAGTGTTGTACATGAGCAGAAAAAACATTATAGAGGGAAAAATTATATAGGAAAAAGAAAAATGTAACATTAACAAAGGAATAAGCTAAGTAAATCGTTGACTATAGACGTGTTTCATACATTAACAAACATACAGAAAGCATAAAGTCACAGTACTTAATTGTTTCTATTCAGAATAAGAAATAAACTTGGTAAATCCTTGGGGGTTTCAAATCTAAAATTATTTTGTCCAACTTTTCTAAAGCTACAACTATAACTTATTTTGCTTCATAAAATGTAACCCCAATGACAGTGTACAAAATACAGACAAGTCAGAGAGGAAAACTAAATAAAAACATGTAGACGATTAAACAATATTTGAAATATACTACTACTACTACTAGTACTACTACTACTAATAATGATTAATATAATAATAATTATCTATCAATCAATAACTAAGTTAGGGAGAACAAGAAGAACCAGCATAATACATATGTTTTGCTATCATATCCAGAAAATAAATGTGTACAAAGTTTACAAGCATGTTATATCACATATAAATCAAATAAAATATCAATCAAATATAAGAAACCCCAGACCAAATATAATCTCAAATATAAAAAACTCTCTCTCTAAGAGTTTTATTTTAGGTTAAAACCTGTGCAGTGCATTAAATATTAAATTTAGTTTAGTAAAATAATATTTTTTATGCTTTTATTTTGTTTTTTTCTTGCTGCTACGGTCTCTTTAAATCTAAAGCTCCGCCCCCTTCCTCCCCACTTCCTGAACCTCAGACAAACATGGCGACGCGCGGTTCCACCGTGTTGCTGCTGGCAGCTGTTGCTGGCATTTTCGCGGCTTTAGCTTCGTGTTTTGTGGCGGACGCCGGCGTGACCTGTCCGGCTGTGTGTCTGGTTGTGGCCGCCGGAGTCCTGGCGACGTGTGGGCGGAGGCTGCGGCAGCGGGACGCCGGCTGGGACCGGCGGGTCTGCGTGCTGGTGCTGGGGGACATCGGACGCAGTCCTCGGATGCAGTATCACGCCTTGTCCCTCAGCAAGCACGGCTACCAGGTCACTTTTGTCGGGTTTTTAGGTGAGAACACGGCTCACCGCATACTGGCATCAATTTAATGAAGTTAATATGAATAAAACTTTTAAAAAGTAGGAGGTTTTAGAAAGTTTAAAGGAGAAACGAGGATGGTAAAAAGAAAAAAAAAAAAGCTCATTATACATGGATACTTTCAAATGTAGCTATTCAAAGCATTTGTTTCTCATTTATCTAGATCAGGGATCTGCAACCTGTGGCTCCTTGGACCTTCCACAGTGGCTCTTAATAACTTTGGCTACAAATTATATTTTTATTATGATATTTAAATGTAATAATGATAATAAATGCAGGTTTTATCTGTTTTTTTTTCTTGGAATAATTGCTTTAATTTTCACAACAAAATGATGCTAAAAGTGGCAGTAATATTTAATTTAATTATTTGTTTTTTACATCATTATCCACAAATATCAACATCCCGTCCATCCTCTTGTTTAAAACTCAAAATTGACATAAAAGGGTGTTTCTTTAACGATGACATGTTTCCTACAGTAGATCTTTATCAAAAATTATTTTTTCAAAATTGTCTTTTTTCAAAAGGCCAGGCAACATTTGCGGCTCTGTACGAGTTTAATTCAAGTGGACTGTAGGAAAAATGTCTTTTTGGGCTGTAAAGGTTGCAGGCCCCTGACCTAGAGCAACATAAAGTAGTGCAGTAAAATGGAAATGATCTAAACTGTTCAGTGAAGCAGCTTCAGCTCAGATCCTGCTTTTTTCAGTGGAATCTCACTGAGTAGGATCTGTTTTTGTGTGAAATTAGCAGAGGTAGAAACTTAATCTGTTGTAGACTTGCAGCATATTTCCTTGGCAGCATAAGCTGATGCAGATGGAAGCTTTTAGTTTTTAATTACAGCAAAATGATTACAGAAAATGTAAGATCTTAACTGAAAATGTTAAGTACAACACAAAGTATTCATCTTTTAATAAACACACTTTCGACATTCTCTTAAGTTTAATTTTATAGAATGAAGGACCGCATCTATCCAATATTTGATTAGTCAAATTAACACTTTGGTGCATTAAATTGCTTTGAATTCAATTATTAAAATGAAGTGTTCAAAGAACAACTTACCCAAATACTGTTCTCATATTGTTAGACCAAAAACAGTTCAGCTTATTATTGTTAAAGAGTGAAATTATTTTTTTCTAAATAATTTGCAAACTATTTAAGGGAAATGACCATCTTGAGCAAAACCCTTTTTTTCCCACAGGGATTTACACATAAATGTCCTACAGTAAATCTGACTAATTTATTTTAAATGATCATATTTTGTAGAGCAGGTAAAAAATGAACATAATTTTTTGGTTTAAAATTTTTTTTAATGATTTTGTTGACCCTCAAGTTCCTTTGGCGTGACAATTTTGGCCAATGTACCAAAACGTTTGGACACTCCTGGTTTAAGGTCAAACTCAAAGTAACTTTTAAAGCCAGACTTTGGTTAATTTCCTCTCTCCGTCTCGTTGGTTGGATTTCCACAATATGCAAAACATCTGAGAAACGCTTTAACTCAAGCAGATGAGCACGCATAAAATAACTAGGGCCGGAAAGTCAGGGTTGCTCAAGAAAGAGACAGCAATGACTTAAAAACCCAAAATGGCGGCCACTCTGAGTGTGAAATGTGTTTCAGAGTCCAAGCCTCATCAGGACGTGCTGAGTGAGGAGAAGATCCGGATAGCTGCCATCCCAGAGGTGAAAGGTGTTCGAGGTAAACAATGCTGCTGGTTTCCCTGCAACAAGAACCTTAAAAAGTGCCGACACCAAAACCTCCTGCTTCTTTTCCAGCGGGACCCAAACTTCTGACATACGTGACGAAGACGATGGTTCAGTCTGCGCAGATTCTGCAGGTTCTGCTGTCGATGGAGCTGCAGGCTCACATCCTGATGCAGGTTTGTTTTTCTGAAGCAGCGGAGACTTAGCTCTGAGGTTTACGAATGTAACGGCTTGTTTTTGTCTCCATGTTTGGATCCCAGAATCCTCCTGGGCTGCCCGGGATTGCGGTGGCGTGGTTCGTGTGCGTCCTGCGCGGCAGCACCTTCATCATCGACTGGCACAACTACGGCTACACCATCATGGCTCTGAGCCTCGGTGCGTCGCATCCTCTGGTCCGGCTCGCAAAGTGGTCCGTCCCATCAACGTTAATTATTACGCCTCAGTTTTACGAGCGTTTCCCAGTTTCTGTGTGTTCGCTGGTTTGTGATAAACGGACCTTCAACCTGTTAGAGCAGGCTGTCAAACTCGTTTCTATATGGGGGCCAATTTGGCTTCATGGAGTCATTAAATGGGCCGGTTGCAGCTGTATAGCTGATATTTGTGATTTCAGAATTTCATTTCAGTTCACATAGAAGTATAAAAACTGCACAGTAACATAAAGGTAGCACCTTAGACCCAGTTTATACAGTTTATCCACAAAAAAGTTGATATTGGGGTGAGTTACACTTTAAACTCATCATTCTGCAACAGTTTTTCTCTTTCTGGACATTTCTGGGTTGTTTTAATGTGCTGTGGGAAAACTGACATCTAGTGGCAGGATGCTGTTACTACACCTTTAAAAAAAAATCAACATTCGCTACAGGAGGCACAATTTTAGCTACATTTTACAATTTAAAAGGATATATGCCTCTACTTAATGACATGATATGCCTTTTTTGGCTCTTGAGGGCCGGATAAATTGCCTTGACGGGCCGGATTCGGCCTGCGGGCCTTGAGTTTGACACGTGCTCTAGAGGGAAGCATTTGGGTTATCATAAAACCAAGCAAATAAAGTGATTCTTTCAATTTCTTTAACTTTAATTTAATATCAAGAAGCCAAAATATATTTCTTGCTGTTTTACACTTATCTTTATTTCTTTTGTTGTTATCCCTCCATTCCTGCGTTTCAGCACCGTTAATAGTTGGGATTTTTAGAGCTGCTCTTGGGTTTCTGAAGATTGAAAATGTTCAGAGGATCTTCGGTTTGACGGCAAATGTCTGAGAAATTCATTGAACTCAATAATGAGTCAAAACTTAATTTATGAAGTGCTTTGACGTACCATAATGCAGCCAAAGTGCTGTACAGGTGAATAAAAATACAAGATCGAACTATAAAAATAAAAGAAGTGAGCAAAGACGCACTGAAACCATAAAATAAACATTAAAAGGAAAAATACGGTGCAAAAAATGGCCTGCTGGTCACGCTCTAAAGTTAAAACCAGGGTAAAAAGATGAGTTTTTAAAACATTTAAGTTGATCAGTTCTGGCAGAGCTGATAGAACAAAGGAGACGGGTCCAGAGTTTAGCAGCTGAAATGGGTCCCCTGGTCAAAAGTCGAGTTCTGGGAACCATCAGGAGTGCATAGAGGGAGAAACGGCAGCGGTGATCATATCTGATATTTTAATCAACCCAAATTAATTCTTCATAATCACCCAGAGATGGAGACACTGACTGGAGTCGCACTTAAGTAGCATTTCTGACTCAGGCTACGTTCACACAGCAGGGAAATGCCACCAATATGTCTTTTTTATGCCGGTGTGAACGTCACAATTCAGATCTTTTCACCCCCAAAATATCCGATTTGTGCCACTTACATATGTGCTGCTAATTCAGATACGTATCGGATATTTTTCAAAGCGTCCGCAGTCTGAACGGTCATGTCACATTTTATCCGTCTTTCACGTCTCTCTCCTGTCTCTCACCACATCCACGCAGCAGCAGCAGCAGCAGCAGTTAGCGCTCCATAAAAAACATTAATAGCTGCGCTGCTTTCTTCTTACCTTACCTCTTCTTGCTACAATGTGGTCCTAATATTATCGGCACCCATTGCTCAAAAGCCTTCTAATAACGATAACTACTGATGACGGTAGTATGAACGGCCGCCTGAAAAAAATCCGATTTCAGCATCAAGACCTGAAGTGTGAAGGTAGCCTTGGACTCGTGGCTGGATAGGAGCTAGGACCTTGTTCACTAAGGTCTTGATCTGGTGTGGTCAGAGAGGAGCAGCAGACGTCCACTGACCGAGCTGTAAGTAGAGTTTGGCTAGTAAGCAACCAGTCGACGCCGCCAGGCTCTGTTGACAGGAGGGTGCCCTCGATGCCAGGACAGATGTGAAAGTGTTGGGAGAGGAAATGGAAACAAAACAAAGTTGGACGAGCTGAACTGAAACGGCTTTAGATGTAATGTGAAATGCAGGAATGTCTGAAATGCAAGAAGCTCGGCTGAAAGGACGAAACATTGTAATTCTAAATGGGTTCAGCGACATTGTTTCTAATCAAAGATGCATGTTTTCTCCGTCCTTCAGGTACGAGCACCTATTTGGTCCTCTGGCCTCCCACAGTCTGTGTGTGACGAACGCCATGAAAGACGACCTGGCCAAAAACTGGGGCATCAAGTAAGATTCGCCCTCTCTGCTTCAGAGGGTTAGACGGTTCCAGCTTCCTCTGATCAGATCTATTACTCTAAAAATCAACGTTCTCATTTCTTTTCTGCGACTCTTTAACAAACTACAGCAGCTCTAAACGAATAAAACTGAGATCTCAGAGAAACAAGAAGGCATCTGATAAAGTCGCACAACATCGCCTTTTGTTCATTTTCCTGAACGAGCAGCAATGATTGAGATTAAATTATGTTTAACAGAAAGCTTTTTGTGATGGTGGGATCACGTCCTGTCGCACCAGGCTGCGTTCCTGGACCGCTGCGGTTTGCCAGATGTTTCAGGGATTTACCACATCTGCACAGATGCTGTCTCTGTGTTTGCAGACGACGCAGGGAAGCATCTTTAACTCTCACATCAGCTCTGAATGTTGGATTCTACACGTTGTCGGCTATAGTTGCCAGTCAGTCGCTACAAAACTACTTCTTTCTGCGGGTTGAGGAACATAAGTTTTATTTTTAACTGTTTTTAACTCTGCTTTCCTTCAGAATAAAGGTTAGAAAGTTGTGAAAGGGCTAAAATTCCTCTTATCTTAATATTTCAGCTCGTGCTGCTTGGATGTTTCTCACTTTAAGGGATTTTACTTCATGTTGTTTTTAAGGCTCACCATAGACGATATCTGAAGGAACATCAAATCTGGTTCATCTTTGTGCGCCCTTAATTCTTTTAGTGTTTTTGTTGGTTTTTTGAGGGTCAAATATTGTTTTTTACTCTATTTATTTGCTGTCATTTTCCTGTTGGTGTACTACCACCAAGCTGCCAGGGACTGAAGTACATATGTTGCAGGCTCTAATAGTTCATTTGTGTCCCTTTTTACATAAATACATGATTAAACATAGAGAGCCGAGTTTGACTGTTTTGTGCTTGCAGGGCGACGACGCTCTACGACCGACCGGCCTCCGTCTTCAGAGAGACTCCTCTGGATCTGCGCCACGAGCTCTTCGTCAGACTGGCCGACTCTCACCCGCAGTTCAGAGCCGCCAGGTGAGCGCCGCCGCAGCTCTTAGGGGACTGCAAATATATCATAAAACAGGGAAAGACCTTCAAAGCTGAGAAAGCTGTTGGTCAAGAGGGCTTTAGAAGATTCTGAGGGATGGAGTTCTGCAGGGATTTGTCCTGAGATGTTCTCTATTTTCATCTCTTTGCCTTTGGAATATCAAGTTGATCGGAACCTGTTTTATAAGGAGGAGGAAAGTGTTGCTGGAACAACAACCTGTAGATCTTAGATCATCACAGAGACCCTAAACACTCTGGAGAAAAGGGAATTTCATCACTTTCTGGATGAGCTGGGAAAAATATCTAGGTTTACAGCCTTGGCCCACCAGCCGTCATTCATTCGACTCTCCATCCCTGATTCCTGGAGTTCATCCCTTCTTCTATCAGTAAACGTGTTTGTCCAGCTTTTATTCCATCCGTTTATCCATCTGTCCGTCTCTTTGTCCTTGATCCAAACATTTCTGGCACAACTTCACCAACTTTCAAGTTGCATGAAGAGCATAAATGAACCGGTCGATGAAAACTTCAGCAACACTTTGAAGTTTCAGGAGCAGAATCAGTTAACTTTAAATAAGAACTGTAATGCGGAAAAAATTCAGATAAACCAATCACTTATTCACACGTACATAAACTGACCAATCAGCATACAGGCGGATGGAACTTGCTGGGTCCATTAGGCTCTTGCTGATGTGGTGATTTGTAAAGACCCTGAAGGAGGACAAGCGAAAGGCGTTGGTCTGTCAGTAAAGTCCTGAACCTTCAGGTGTTGCTGAAACTTTCATCGACCGGTCTCTTTGTCCTTTCCCTCCAAATTTGGTTTGTAATCCATCCATCCGTCCATCTAGCCTGTCGTTTTTTTCCAGATTTGATTTTTAAAGGCTGAACTCTCAAAATGTCTGCAATAAATCCACAGTGAACATTTGCATTTATACAAAAAAAAAATAGCTAAAAGGACTGAAAGCCCTGAAAAGCTGTCATAAAATGTGTTTTATACATTGGGTTTAATATAAAGTTAACGTGCCGTGTCGTGTTTTCTTAGTATTTTTAGTCGTTTGTCCTGGTTAACTTGTTTTAACGATGGTGTCAGCTCTGACGAGCTCCCTCTGTCCTCCATGATCCGTCCTCAGGTCCGACTCTGAGGAAACGGAGACGACTGTGTTCACCGTCCGTAAGCCGGGTGACGGCGGCGTGACCCTGAGGGCGGATCGGCCGGCTCTGCTGATCAGCAGCACCAGCTGGACGGGTGAATAAACTCCCAACAGGTTTCTGCAGAAGAGCGTTTCCTCTATGAGCCTCATCCTCCGCTTTCCTGTTTTTCTCTCCGCAGAGGATGAAGATTTCTCCGTCCTGCTGAAGGCTCTGGAAGGTACCAGGTGTTTCTCACCGAAAGCTGCCCTGGAAGACGGTTATTTTTAAATGAGCTGATCCACGTCGGTCTGTTTGTTTCAGAGTATGAGGGCTTCGTCAGAGGAGGAGCGCCGTTGCCGTCTTTAGTCTGCGTGATCACAGGTAAAACCTAAACAGCAAATAAAACTCAATGGACAGCAGTTCCTGTTTCATGCTGAGGCGGCCGGTCTGATCGTGTGTTTGTGCAGGGAAAGGTCCCCAGAAGGAGCACTACAAGAAGCTCATCGCCTCGATGAATTTGGAGAAGGTGAAGATCTGCACGCCGTGGCTGGAGGCCGAAGACTACCCGCTGCTGTTAGGTAGGAAAACTCAAAGCTCAAACACAAAGCCCTTAATAATCAAGCTCCATCATATATCAGAGCTCTGATTACCCCGTATGTTCCTAACAGAGCACTTCGCTCTCAGACTGCAGGTCTGCTGGTGGTTCCTAGAGTCTCTAAAAGTAGAATGGGAGGCAGATCCTTTAGCTATCAGGCTCCTCTCCTGTGGAACCAACTCCCAGTTTTGGTCCGTGAAGCAGACACCCTGTCTACTTTTAAGACTAATCTTAAAACCTTCCTTTTTGACAAAGCTTCTAGTTAGAGTGGCTCATGTTACCCTGAGCTACCTCTATAGTTATGCTGCTATAGGCTTAGGCTACTGGAGGACATCAGGGTCTATTTCTCTCACTCTGCTGAGTTCTCCTACTGCTCTCCAATCTGCATTGTTTATTATTTCAGCTTTTAACTTTTTGTTCTGTCTTTTTTCTCTTCATAGTAGGTACACCTGATCTGGCGTTCTGTTAGCTGTGACATCATCAGGGGAGGCAGATCATCCTCTATTACCATCTAACATAGAAAGTACTCCTGGATCAATGTGAGCTTCTGTGCTTTCTGTGTCTCTGCTCTGTCTTCTCTAACCCCCAGTGGGTCGAGGCAGATGAGCGTTCACACTGAGCCTGGTTCTGGTTCTGCTGGAGGTTCTCCTCCCTGTTAAAGGGGAGTTTTCCTCTCCACTGTCGCTTCATGCATGCTCAGTATGAGGGATTGCTGCAAAGCCATCAACAATGCAGACGACTGTCCACTGTGGCTCTACGCTCTTTCAGGAGGAGTGAATGCTGCTTGGAGAGACTTGATGCAACCTGCTGGGTTTCCTTAGAGAGGAAACTTTCTGACCAACCTGGAGGATCTGATGGAATCTGATTTTTATAAAGAACCTTGAGATGACGTGTTTTTAATTGCTGCTATATAAATAAAATTTAATTGAAGATTAAAATGAGTCTTGTTAGAAACAGGGTTTCTAGAAAACTGAAAAAGTGAGGAATATCGGGACATTTATGGAAAAATGAGAGCAAACTGTCCACGGCTCCTTCCTGTGGCGACGCAGATGTATACAAGTTAGATCTTATCCAGCCTCAGAGGAACCTGCAGCCGGTCCAGCAGCACTTTTTCTGTTTTGGTTCTTTGAGACTCGGTTTTTCTGGGTAGAAAATATGCCAGAAACCACAAAACATCTGCAGCCCTGTCAGTTCTGTACGCACACGAGATGTTTCTGTGAGGAACTAAGAGCTCAATGCAACGTTCTGAAGGGAAGCTTGAAAATGTGACACCAGAACCAAACGGCTATCACTCAGCTCTGCTGAAAGAAAGGACCGGACCAGAACTCTGTCTATCAAAACGATTTAAAGTCTTGCCGTTACATCCAGAACCGGAGGGTGACCCAGACCTGATCAGCGGCTCAGAAGCTGTCGTATTTCAGGTCACCTGGCCCGAACAGGAACCAGAACCAAAACGAGAATGTTCCAGTTGCCAGCTGATAACATTTGTCCCTCACGGCGTCTTTTGCTCTTGCAGGTTCTGCCGATCTGGGAGTTTGTCTCCACAAGTCGTCCAGCGGTCTGGATCTGCCCATGAAGGTGGTGGACATGTTCGGCTGCTGCCTTCCCGTCTGCGCCATCCAGTTTGACTGGTGAGAACCTTTTATCGGATCCTCTCTGCCAGAACCCCGGACTCCCAACAGAGAACGGAAAAATCTGGAATTGGATTCTAGGATTTTCCGGGTTTGCAGGAGTTTTTCTAAGAGAAAATCCAGATTCAAGCTTTTTCCTTCCTTCCCTTCTTCCTTGTGTCCTATGCTCTTGGTGGCCGTCCTCACTTTCATTCTTGTGTACCTCCCTCCCTCCTTCCTTCCTATTTTCCTTACTGCCTTCCTTATGTCCTTTCTGTCCTTGTGTTCCTTCTATGGCACCTTTTTCTTGTCCTTTATTTCCCCTTCCCTTCCTTCCTGTCCTCCACCAGTTTTCTTACGGTGTTCCCGCTGTCCTGGCTTTTTGTCCTTCCTACCTACCTTGTTTCCTTCCTTCTATCCTTTTTTCCTACCTAATAGCCTTATCCTCTTGTGTACATCCACTCCTTAATTCCTTATGTCCATATTTCCTCTCTTTTCCTTCGTCATTCGTTCCTCTGTGTCCTTCGTTCTCTTTTCTTCCATTCTTCCTTCATTTCTGCCCTCTGCAAAAATGTATTCCGTATTTTATTTGGACTTTTTTTTTTACTTTACATTTTAAAACGGGGTAAAAATGTGAGACCTGTGGAATTTTGAGTCAGGAGAAGCATCAGTGTGACTGAGATCGGCTCTAACTCTGTTTCCTCCAGTTTACACGAGCTGGTGCAGCACGGAGAGAACGGGCTGACCTTCGGAGACTCTGCAGAGCTCGCCGGGCAGCTGAAGGTGAGGCGAGCTGCTGCTGAACGACTCGGCCACACAGAAACCGAGCTTCACAGTGGCTGAAATCCACTTCATAACTTTAATGATGCAAATCTGAAAGCTGTGGGAGGGGCTGGAAGTATAAAGTCCGACTCCTCAATGTGTTGCTGCTTTATTATTGCAGCATCAGTGTTATTATAGCCGGCCTGATCTGAGATGCTAAAAGCCACAGAGAGATATTCTAATAATGTGCAGCTTCTGTACAATCTAAAAATTCCTTTGGCTTTAATTTCATACAGAGCACTTCCTGCACTTTAGCTGCAACACATTCCTGGAGGCAACATTTTCTCTCTTCTGCCTGTTGGTCTCTCTGGAAGCGAACAACACTGAGTTTAATGTTTTCTTCTTCTCGCTGGTTTCCAGTCTCTCCTCTCAGACTTCCCCAGCTCAGACGGCAGACTGGGAACCTTGAGGAGGAACCTCCGCGCCAGCAGGGGGCAGCGCTGGGAGGACAACTGGGACCAGAACGTCCTGCCTCTGTTGGCGGTTCCCAGATGAAGACGAGCCCTCAGCCTCCCTGGACTCTGAGAGGCACAGAAAATGCTTCTTTACATTCCCTGATATGATGTAAATGTGTAAATAAAATCTTTATTCGGCTGCGTTTGGTCACCTGAACACTTTGATAAGCTCTAACGGCGCCAGTCTGTTGTAGGGAAACACGGCGCCGGCGGGTCCGGTCGTCACCTCATGGCCCAGTCCTGCAGCCTCTGTAAGGAACGGGACCAGGGCGCAGTGAGCCGGAGCGTTGTCAAGGTCAAGGGTCGTCTGAAGCTGCCTCTGGGGGTTCTTACCGAGCTGCAGCTTGAAGCCGCCGTACGTCTCCGGGTTTCTCACGGTGGAGCAGATGTAGATCTCCGGTTGAACCTGCGGCGGCGAGCAGTTCAGGATCTTCAGCAGCAGCTTCACCAGACTTCCTGCGACGTCCGGGTCGTACACGACGTCTGCGGCGAACGACAGGCGCAGCATAAGCTGGGAACAACCTGCCCCCGTCAGAGAAGAAGAACCCCGCCTGAGCCGAGACCTGCAGCGACGACCGTGTCGGCGCCGATCCCTCGGATCTGCTCCTCCGTCGCCGCCGTCCAGTCCAGCTCCTCCACCCTGACGGCAGGAGACGTCTCCCCGCCGAGGCCGTTCAGACGGACATTTTCTCTGAGTTTCTGCAGGACCGCGGCGTGACAGTCGCTGAAGACGAATCTGAGCGGATTGCAGGAGCGGCAGATGGTGATGCCCGTCAATCCGACACCGCTTCCCAGCTCCAGAACCGACCTGCAGGAGCGACATGCTTAGAAACTGCTGTCAGGCTTCTGAATAGACTCGGTGTGCGGGTCAGGTGAGGCGATACCTGCCGGCGAACACCTGCTGGTTCTCCAGAGCCCACTCAGCCAGGTAAAGAGCAGCTTCCCAGGTCACCAGGCCGGTGGTTCCCTGGGATATCAGAGCGATGCTCTCCAGAAGGCTGACGGCGTCTCCGTTAGGCTGCAGGACACAAACCGGCCAAACGCTGAATAACGACTGACTTCAAAGTTACTGACTTAGAAAAAGAAATCCTACAAGGTGAGATCAGGTTTTAAATCCTGTTTGGCTAAATGAGGTCAAGTGGTTCAAGATTAGCTTTTCCTCGTTTGGACGCCGCTGCTGCCAGGATGAATTTTACTAATTCGGTTTATATTGAATCATCGACAACAAGCGACTGATATCTGGTAGGATGACAAGAAGCTGGAGCTCCGAACAACGGGAAGAGAAGACAGAGGAACGCGGTGATTTGCATCTCATGCTGCCATTGTCAACATTTTTTTATGAAGGCCTTTAAAATTTGTTAAAAACTAATCCTCTTAACTGGAGAATAATAACCTTGCAACTTAGTACTTCAAACCGGAGAACACGCAGCCTTCCCGGGATGCAAACTCCCTCTAATCACCGCATCACCCAAAAAAAAACACTAAGCTGTTTTCACTATTTTCTGCTCAGCTAGTAGATTTGTATGTCAATGCTGCAACACCTTTAAATATAGAGAGCTAAAAGTGCCACAACCCAATAAATTAAACAATTTAGTAAATATGTAATATTTACAAAAATCAGATGTAATAAATATTTAAGCAAAATCATACTTTTTGCAATGTAGTGGAATTATTTCTAAATTAAATGCACTATTTACCATTATGTAGAATTGTACATTTTTCATTGCAATGCATAAAATGTGTATATATAAGCTATTTTAATACATAAATACACATTTTAATAAATATTCAAAAATGTATTAGATTTTATATGTACAAAAACACTAAATATTTTATTTAACTACATATTTTGTAAACCAACTCATCAAATAATAGATTTATTTAGTTTTCTTTAGTGGATAATAAATGTAACTATTTAAATTATGACACCTATCCTTATTGAAGGATTGTGGCACGTTTGAGCCAACATACCTGAACAGGTGAGAAGATGCAGCACAGCAGAAGTCCTGCACGGCTTTAACTACACAGAATGGACTTAAACTAACCAGTTTCTATGTTTGCAGAGTTCATGCATAGAGGACCCTGCTTATTTGCTCATGCTTCAGTGATGCAGATGTTCAGTACCAGGAAGTAGCTCTTGTAGCAGCCGGGGGTCTCCTCCACCCCCAGCACCTCAGCCAGGGCGTCGTACAGCTCGTCCAGAGGATCGCGGCCTGCAGCCTCCTGCTGCACAGAGGCAGAGCAGAAACAGATATTACTCACCGTGTTGGAATCACAGTGAAAGTACTCTGCACAAATAAGACTTTTTCTCTTGTTTTCAACCAAATCATCACCGATTAGTCTTAATATGAACGCTGTTTTAGTGGCAGACGACCTGAAAACTGACCCGTTTGATGAGCTCGGTGAGGAACAGCCGCCTGAATCGGACCGATGGTGGAAACTTCCCACACAGAGGATGAAGACATGTCTAAAAAAAAAAAAACATGTAGGATTATTTTTTTTCCAATTATTTCTGAGGAAACTGACGGTAAAGTTTTATTTGAGGACCTTCTCACCTGCTTCAGCAGCTCTGAGATGAACTCTGAGGACTCTGTGTTCTGCAGCTCGTTCTCTATAAACTGAGATGGAAACAATAAGAGCAAGGCAGCAGAAATAGTTTCGATTCCGAATAAGTCTGAGTTTCTACTAAAGATGCTGGAGCATTCTGATTGGTGTTGACTCAATGCCAAGATGGAAAGACAACAGCAGTCAGCTGAGGGAAGCAAATCCTGCTCCCCAAGAACCTGGGTGGTCATTATCAAACTATATGAAGATTAGACAAAATATGGCTGTGTTGGAAAAGCTGATAAAGCTGAAAGAAAATGACTGGTTAGTAGAGCTGCATCTGAATTAATAAGCCCAAAACCTCTGGGGCATCGTCCTCTGGAGAGATGAGACCAGATCAGAAACAACTGGAGTAAACAAAACAAATCATCACAGACACGTCACACCATCTTTTGCAGCCAGACACCGAATCAACCTTAAACTCTTCTGTAAACAAAACAAAAAACTCAAACGTGAGACCATCTGTATGAGGGCTGAAGCTAGACCCTAACCGGATCATCAGTGGGACGACGATCCAGAACACAGCAACAAATCTGCGACAGAATGGCAGAGAAAAAGAAGAGAATCAGGTTTTTGTAATGGCCTAGTCAAAGTCCAGACCTTGGCCTGATTGAAATGTTACACTGGGACCCGTGAGAAAGCTGTGCAGGACCAAATCGCTGCAAATCTAAACGAACTGAAGCAGCTTTGAAACCCAATTTTCCCACAACGACGTAAGAGACTAATAAATCCAGACAGAAACGACGGCTTAGAGTTACTACTGATAAAATCTGTTTACATGTCATTTTTATTTAATAATAAAGTCTTTTTTTCTCTTCTTCAGACCAGGTTGATTTACTCAGCCATGATATTTGGAATCTCAGGAAAAAAATCCGATTTTTTTATGTAATTAAAGCTTCCCGCCGTGTGTTTTCAGAGCCGAATCCCTCAGAAAAAGAGACATTGTATATATAATTAATGTCACCAGCATATCTCAGTGGGTGATTTTTAAATTGTGACCTGGCAGCAGAATCAGACCCATTTTTAACGGAGTTTGGCGGCAGCTCCAACTCACCGTCCAGGGAAACGAAGCCAAGCGATTCATGGAGAAAAACGATGCTCTAAATTCCTTTAAAAGGTCCTCACGTCGCCTCTCCTCTTTCTGCGCTGAAAACGCCATCTTCCACGTGTGTTTATTTTCTTCCGGTTTACCCACAATTCAATACGACCCCGTTCCGCCAAACTTGCTGGGTAATGTAGTTTAAATTTAAATTGCACTCCGTTTTTTTTACGTCAAAAAATTTTACTCTGGATGCTTAGAATTGGAAAAAATTACCATTAAGTGCTTAAGCGATCTTTAAAATCGAGCATTGACATTTAAATTAAACATATTTGAAGTAAAAATAGAGACAAACAGACACGAAAACAGCTTCTTTATCAGTTGAAAGTTTCCTGCCCGCTCTTTTCTTGCGGTTTCACTGCGGGCGGAGATAAAACCTCTTTACAGTTTGGATGTTAACAGCAGCACCACCCTGACCTGGTGAGTAAAATAACACATATCTCTATTTCTTTTGCTTGTTCTCAAATTTAAAAACAGTTTACCTTTCATAATGTTTTTTTTTTTAAATAAAGCATAACAGGATAGATATTTCAGCCATCTTTCATAGTAAATGAAACCTCAGATTAAATCCTGTAATATCTGCTTTGAACAAACAGTTAACACTGTGTGAGTAAACTTAAATTTGACAATTTAATAGCTGTAATTTATTGAATATGAACCTTTTTATAAGCGGGTAAATGCTATAAAAATATAGTTTTGTATATTACTGTCTTAAAGTCTTTAAAGGCTTATATGATTCAAAGTTTGTTACATAGAGACACCATATTATTATTATTATTATTATTATTCAGAAATAACATAATACTAGATTGGTGTAAACCAAATGATACCATACTGACTCATTAAAATTAAAATGATTGAAATAACAACCAAAACTTCAATAATAATTATTTAAACACAATAATAAATGAACAATAAATATACATTTCTAATAAAAATCTAAATCGAATACAAGTTAACATTAATAAATGTAACGAGAAAGATAATAATGATTATAATAAAATAATTAGTAATAAAGAAGGATTAAAAAAAAAATCAAAAATTAAAACCCAAAAATCGACCAGGAATTTAAGTAATAAAATATTAAATAAAAGATAGCATATCTGATCAAACGTAATTAAAACAAAATAACTAACAAATACTAAAATAACAATTTAAAATATATTCAGAATAAAATAAGTAACAATACTGAAAAGTCTAAAAGTAAGAAAAATTCAATAAACCCGTATGTATACTAAAACAAAAACTATGAAACCTAATAAACTGATAATAATCATATTAACACAGCATTATTTACATAATTTGTTATTTGTATCCCCTCAAAAAAAAAGGATTTACTATGTTGGTTTGAAGTCTTGATAATTTTTCATTGATAACATAAAGTACAATAACCCCCCGAATTGTGTTTATTTCTTTTAACCTACGTGATCTTGGTATCATTTGACACGTCTATTAATGCTCTTTTAAAGTCATTTATTTAGACATGCTATTTTCTAGCACAAATATTCAGTGGGTCAGTCATTAGCTAAAATAATAATAAAAAAAAAACCCGTTTCTTCCAAGAAACTTGTAGCTGTAATTCCAGGAAAGGTAGTTCTACAAAATCTTATCACGGGGACTGAATCAGTTTTACAAACACATGATGCCACACTGTTTAGATTTATTTCTTTATTTGAAACATAATTTTCCTTCCACATCACAATTAAACATTACTTGTTGTGTTGGTCTATCATGTAAAACGTCAACAGTCATAGAAAATATATTTTTTTGCCATCAACGAAATACTTAACAGTAATTGTATTGGTAATTCAGTGGATATACAATTTAAGGACATAATAGTCGTTTACCGTACAACTCTTTAGTGCGGAAAGGAACAAACGCACCTGTTTCTGTCCGGACCCTTTAAGGGACGGACTATAAACAAAGAAAATGGCGATGGTCTTCAAGTAGGGAAGCTGGACTCAGATGGAAGGTGAAGGCATTTATTCGTGTTAAAGAAGGTAATATTAACATTTATCACATTCGTGGCTGGTTTATACTTTTGTTGTCCGTCAGTGTAACAGTTTCCTGGTTTAATGGGGCTTTGGCCTTTAAATTCGGCGAAGATTTAAGCGCCTAAAGTCGATGAGCTTGAAGCAAGAGTTTGACAGGAAGCTCAGAATAATTATAACCTCTTTATTTTAATCACGTCTAATAAATATTCTTCCGCAGTGATGAGTTCGTGGTTTATTCATCAGCGAGCACAACCGTTAACCTACTTTCTGCTCCTGGATTGCGGCATCGAGATCAATGTCGTGGAAATCAATGACGTTCCTCTCCGGGCTCCCCGTGTTACCATGACTACCACCCGGATGGGTGAAGGGCGGGAAAGGGGCGGTGGGGCATCTGACTCACCAAACTCCGCTCAAATATTGTCTGATTTAAGGGGTTTTCTTAGATGGCGCTCATTTTTCAACAGACACCGACCGCCTTAATACCGTTAGTGAAGGTAAAGGCTCCAATCTTTGATTCGGCTTTATTGTAAAATGTAATTTATTTTAAGCACTAAAGGAAAACCTCGGCTAAATCTCCCGTGTTTCCGAATCGACAGACATGCTTGAGGAAAGCTACAGTTTTTCACTTGACTGATATATACTTTTGTGTCTTTATGGTTGACTGACTGGTTTGTCCCCCGAGGATATTAGTTTATGCGGTATTTTTTTCTGCTAATGCAGATTTATCATGTGGTTGTATTTCACCATTAAAAATCTAATGTAAGCAGGATGAATTTTCCTCTTTCCCCAACAACCGATTCTTCATTTTAGTTCAGTTTTTGTTAAAAATATGGTGGTGGAAAAAACAGGTGCATCTCATTACATTGGAATATAATACACTTATTACAGCCGTTTAACTGAAAAGGTAAAAAGTCTCGATTTATTGCACATGCATGTTAAATACATCATTTTGAGGATTGTCACTCATAGCCCATAAAAACCCTAAATGGAGTGTTGTAGAAATTAGATTATCACACTATACCAATAATGAGGAATAATATTACATAAATATCAAGTTACGGCTATGTTATGACCTACATCATAACTGGAAACGCAGCTAACTTTCCACTCGTCCAGCAGAGAGTCACTGAGAGAGGAAGCCACACAAGGCCCCTGCTACGGCAGCTGGCTGTTTACAGAGGGCGGTATCGAGCTGAAGGCCACTGGTATAGAAATCTGGGCTTCCTGAACCACAGCCTGATCTCTTTAATGCAGCGTTTCATTCATGCAGCAAATCATGCAAAAGGAACCCAGAGCAATCTAATTAGATTTACCTGCACTGCAGTCTTAAAAAGCACCTGAATTGTAAAGCCCTTCACCTCATAAAACCTTTGAAAATCTGCTACATGCTCCTTTATTCCAGTCTAAAGTTTGATTCCCGGTTCTGACTTGTTAACATCAAACTTTAATATGCTTTTTTCTGCTGTGTCCTCAGAGCTGCAGACATTATGGTGCTGAAGATCTTCTTCCCACAGTGCTGCAACCGGGCGGACAGCGGGCTGCTGGTGGGCCGCTGGCTCTCTGGTCATGACTCGGCCGTGGTGCTGGCGGTCATCCACTACCCGTTCATCCCGGGACAGGTGAAGCAGTACATCCAGCAGGTCAGTGTTGTCCTAACTTACACCTATGTAGTCAAATACAGCCCTGAACCTTCTTTTAAAGGCTAAAATCTGAGTTATTTGCTGTTTGATGGACTCGTTTGTTGACAAGGTGTGTCTACGTTCAGGTGAGACCTTTATATTGGAAATATGGTTGTCAGTGAACCATTTGAAACCTGTTTGGCTGAATTAGCGTCAGTCTTGTCAGGGTTCAAAATAAGCCTCATTCACTCATTTAATAAATAATGTTTTACTAGTAGACGTCATATATGCACTGACTTACACACTTACATTTTCAGCCATCAGTGCTGTGTTCCTTCTAATCTTTCTGCATTCTTGATGTTTTTTAGCTACAGATGATTTGTTTGAGGTGATGAACTATGATTAGATTTGTCCAGTAATTTCAGGAACGATAAAGGCCTTTAAAGGTTTTTGGACATCTTTGTACAATGCCTTGCAAAAGTTATCCACATCATAAAGCTGGTTCTGATCCCATGGAGTCATTTTTATATCTTACAATCACAAACCTCGTCCCCTGTGTTTTATTGTGATTTGTTTTTATGATAGAGCAGCACAGTGAAAGAAAATGGTTCATGTTTTGTTTTTACAAATAAAAATCTACAAAGTGTGACCTTTTTATTTAGTTCCCCAGATTGAATGCTCTGTAGAACCAACTTTCCTCACAGCTGCACCTTAAAGCCTTTTCCTGGTTTGCTTCTACCAGAAGCTCTCGCCTCGACTCAGCTGGTCGGATGGAGAGCTTCCATGAACATTAGTTTTTCAAATTTGACCTCATATTTAGATTTCACCCTGGACTCTTCCAAAGGCCGTATTAACAGATGCTTTGATCTAAACCAGCTCATAACACCTCCGGCTGTATCTTCAGGGTGGTTGTTCCCTCTAGAAGGTGAACCTCCACCCCAGTTTCAGGTCTTCAACAGGTTTTCCTCCAGGATTGTCCTGGATTTATCTCCATCCACCCTCCCTGCCCCCCCCTGTTCCTGCTGAAGAGAAGCATCCCCACAGCATGATGCTGCCACCACCGTGTACCACTGTGGGGATGGTGTGTTGCATTGTTCGCATCTTGCATGTTGGCCAAAAGGTTAAACTCTGGTCTCACCTGAGCATCATCTTCCTTGCTGTGGCTCCTCCTGTTCAGGCAAACTGCAGACAGGAGGACGTCTTGTGGTTTTCTTTTAATCCCGATTAATTGTGGCCGGCACAGCTTTCCGTAGACCGTCTGGCTGCTTCTGATGAACGCTCTAAAAGCAGCAGACAACGTGAACCTCCGTCCATCTTGTCCTCACAGATCCAAGCTCAAAGCGGCGTGGAGCTGTCTGTGCTCGGCTCCTGGAGTCTCCCCAAAGACGGGCAGGAGGGCCTGGAGAGCTTCCTGAAGGACCTGAGCACCATCTTCCCCCAGCAGCGCTGGCTCCAGATCAGCCGTCAGTTCGGACAGACGGGCTTCACCTGCCAGATTCTCGGCCGACAACAGAGTGAGAAGCTCGACCTGAAGCTCACGCCAAGAATGAGTTCAGGACAGGATCTGGCTCTTTCCTTCCTTCCTTCCTTCCTTCCTTCCTTCCTTCCTTCCTTCCTTCCTTCCTTCCTTCCTTCCTTCCTTCCTTCCTTCCTTCCTTCCTTCCTTCCATCTCTCCTTCCTTCCTTCCTTCCTTCCTTCCTTCCATCTCTCCTTCCTTCCTTCCTTTCTTCCTTCCTTCCTTCCTTCCTTCCTTCCATCTCTCCTTCCTTCCATCTCTCCTTCCTTCCTTCCTTCCTTCCATCTCTCCTTCCTTCCTTCCACCTCTCCTTCCTTCCTTACTTCCTTCCTTCCTTCCATCTCTCCTTCCTTCCTTCCTTCCTTCCTTCCTTCCTTCCATCTCTCCTTCCTTCCTTCCATCTCTCCTTCCTTCCTTCTTTTCTTCCTTCCTTCCATCCATCTCTCCTTCCTTCCTTCCTTCCTTCCTTCCTTCCATCTCTCCTTCCTTCCTTCTTTTCTTCCTTCCTTCCTTCCATCTCTCCTTCCTTCCTTCTTTTCTTCCTTCCTTCCATCCATCTCTCCTTCCTTCCTTCTTTTCTTCCTTCCTTCCATCCATCCATCTCTCCTTCCTTCCTTCCTTCCATCCATCTCTCCTTCCTTCCTTCCTTCCTTCCTTCCATCTACCCTTCCTTCCTTCCATCCATCTCGCCTTCCTTCCTTCCTTCTTTCCTTCCTTCTTTCCATCCTGGGTGAGGAGGACTGACATCTCAGGAATATTGATTCTGGATAAATCATGAATATGTCAATAAAACTGTGTAGAAACTGAGTTTTTGATCAATTAATCTTTATTTCTAACAAGTAAACAAATGTCAGGGGCAAAATAAATAATAATAATAATAAAACCTTCAAACCTCAGTTTGCAAAGGAGCTATTGTTATTCCACTCATCCAGTGTTTTTATAACACATTTCAGTCTAGAACATCTTTTGCTGTAGGGTTTTGAATCTGTAACTCGATTTCACTTTGAGCATTTAATAAAAGCAACTTTGTGTTTTATCCTTTCAAACATCATAAAACCATCTCTGATACTTAAAAACTTCTGCCTCAGATTTCCTCTCCTTCAGTTTGCAGGAAGAATTCGGGTGAAAAAGAAGCTCGGCGAGACGAGAAGAAGACGAGCGAAGAAGACGCTGGAGAAGGAGAACAGGAGGATGAAGAGAAGGTGATCTTCGTCCACTACGAGCAGAGGAAGGTGATGCTGTCGCAGCTTCATCCCATCGAGAGCCGCGACTCTGAGAGCGAACCGGAGCCTCCGTCTGAGCTCAGACAGGTTCGGTGCTGACCGCAGCGCGTTTATCCACATTTATCCCGCCTGTCAGTGCAGGCGGACGGCTTTTTATCTGCTGTTCCACCACCTTCATCCTCCCTGCAGATGTTCGGCACGGTGGCCCGCAGCCAGCCGCTCTTCTTCCTGGACAAATACGACGACGGGCCGCTGAAGTCGACCCACTGGCAGTCCGAAGGCCGAGAGGCCAGCATCATCGTGGAGCTGCTCAAACAGGCCTCGGTGCCGCTGTGCGTCCTCCTCAGCTGGCTGCTCTCTGTGTGGACGTGGATCTGCGACGTCCGGTGAGAGGAACCAGGCTGCAGCTCAAACATCTACATGAAAACATGCGATGGGATCCATCTTTAAAAGTGGCTGAAACTAGATTAGACATGGGCTTTGTTCTGGCATCAACGTAGGTTTTAAAAAGTCACGGATTCAAATGGGTAAAAATCCCCGTTTTGTTCCTTGAACATCAGAGCAACAGTCAGATCAGCCAGCTGCATAGATCCTGCACACTGCCGTTCAGCTGGCATAAAGAAGGCTGCTACACATTATTCTTGTCTGTGTTATGAAAAAAATTAGCTAGCGCTTTCAAAGCTACCAGCAGCTCAACTAGCTAACCAGCTAACTCCTTCAATTATCTCAGCGTTAGGCCTAAATAAGTCAGGATTCTAGTCCTTAAACTGCATCCTGGTCAAATATTAAATTTCTGCTTCTGAAGCAGGCTTGTTGTAGTTTGTTTAGGAATTAACAATAAAATGTTTTTTCCATTATTATCAATAACTTCATGAGAGAATGCAAAATGAGAGTTGACCTGAAAAGAGGTGTATATATATATATATATATATATATATATATATATATATATATATATATATATATATATATATATATATAATTTATTTTTTTATAAAAGGAAATAAAAAAAGAAAACAAGGATTTCTATATAGAAGCTGCTATAAAAAGAGGTCAAAGGTCAGTATGCTAGGTGCTAAAGCGCTGGAGTCGCGTAGCTGAAGCAAAAAGTAAATCCTTACTTTTTAATGACAAAAGTAGCTTTAATGACCATATAAGGTATGTTGTAAGTCAGTTATTATGTTAGCTTACTTTGGTTATTGTTTTTATTTATTCAAGCCATTTATTTAAATAATAACAATCCTAAAAAGGTTTGAATTTAAGTTACTAAAGCTTGCTGATATATCTTACTTGTTACTTTATAAAGAGCAAATCTGCAAAATGAGAAAGTCCAATAAACTTAACAGACGACTATATTTAAAGGTTATTTATTCTGTTCCTTTAGGCCTTTGTATGAAAATCAAAAAGGCAACAAATAAATAGTTAAATTAGTGTAATTGTAATTATCAGTATTCATTATTAATTTAGCAGCTGCAGCAGCTAATTGTTGCTTTTCTGGTTTAAATAAACGCAATCAGATCTTTTTCTACATTTAGTTTTATATTCTTGAATTAATATTGTAATACCGTAATATTTTAACTGAAGCACATCTTACTGGTCCGTGTCTATTACCATCATGTTTTGTTTTTTCAATTAAAATTTGTTATTAAATTAATTAATGTAGACATATGCGTTGTACTAATAAAATGTAATCAGAAATAATAATTTTTTCATTTAAACTGTCAAAAAAAATCTTTTAGTTGTTTTAGAGCTTTTTGTGACTAACCCTAAGGATAAAACTGGTAGATAAACTTTTTCTCTTATCATTGGCAGAAATGCAGGAGACATTTGATCAAATAAGGAGGTTTTAGTGGCAGGTCCTACTCCAGACTGAGCCTCTCCTCTGATGAGCTCTTCTTCTCTTCTTCGTCCTGCAGGGTCTTCAATGTTTTCCCGCTGCGCTTCCTGGCCTCCAAACTGTCCACGGCGATCCAGCTGGGCTACAGAACCGAGCACATGCGGACCCTCAGCTCGTCCAAAGCAGCCGCCGGTCACCTGGACTTCATGAGGTGTGCAGATCTTTAGTTCCGAGCTCCTCTGCAGCCTCAGGGCGAAGCGAGGTTTGGTCCGTCTCCTGGTTTCTCACGTTGTCGTCCGTCTGCAGGAAAGCCAACATCCTGGTGTCGGTTCTGGTGGACGTGGCGCTGGGCGTCTTGCTCATGTGGTGGCTCTACAGAGACGACCACATCGCCATGCTGGCCGACACCCTGGTGCCTGCAGCTGATGTGAGTCCGGATCACCGAGGGAGGAGGGCAACGTCTGTTAGAGAAAAATAGAGAGTCTTGTCCAGATCTGGTGGAAAGAAGCATGAGACTGGGACGATAATTAGTAGAAAAGCTGCTGGAACGTTTTATCCAGAATACTTGAGTGAATCTCAACAAAAATACTAACGAGAGCTCACTGATGATAAATGTGAGGAGATTATTTACGACGTTTTCCTGAAAGGTTTGGATTTATTTCCCTGAAGCTGTCAGGGGAGAAAAGAAGGGACAGAAACTCTCTAGGCTTAATCCTCTGCATCCAGGGTTCGTGTAGCGCGGCGGGTCCCAAACATGGACCTCAACCACCCCTGTCTGACGGGAGGCAGGAGGCCTCTGCAGCTTTTAATCAGTTACTGTTAAGCTCTTAATCTCGTAGAAAAGTAAGTCCCCAGTTTTGTTTCCTCAGCGTGTGGCTCAGCAGCTGGAGGAGCTGCTGCAGTGGCTGATGGGAGCTCCGGCCGGCCTGAAGATGAACCGTGCTCTGGACCAGGTGCTGGGCCGCTTCTTCCTTTACCACATCCACCTTTGGATCAGTGAGAAAACCGCACAGAACTCTCCAAATAATGAACATTTGCCAAAGTCCCCCTAGAGACGGGATCTAAGCATCTTCTCCCTGCAGGCTACATCCACCTGATGTCTCCGTTCATCCAGGGAATCCTGTGGTACGGCGGTCTGTCGGCGTGCCTCGGCCTGACCTTCGCCCTCTCGCTGCTCTCTGACATGGTGGCGCTGTTCACCTTTCACATCTACTGCTTCTACGTCTATGGAGCCAGGTAACCCTGAGTTAGAATGATCGTTACAACTCCAGGCAGGAGAAGATGGGACCTGTGTCACTTGAGAGAGGAATGTGTGAACTTTCCTTCTGAGCCTGTTAGTCCTACGGATGGATGGATGGATGGATGGATGGATGGATGGATGCTTGGATGATGGATGGATGATTGATTGATTGATGGATGGATGGATGGATAGATGGATGGATGCTTGGATGATTGATTGATTGATTGATTGATTGATTGATTGATTGATTGATTGATTGATTGATGGATGGATGGATGCTTGGATGGATGAAGGTATGATTGATGGATGGATGATGATGAATCAGGGATTTTTTCCTCATCTGTTGTGAAACTGAAGATCTTCTCTGACCCAGAGTTCAGTTCATGGATTCTGATTTAGGACCAGATCCGTTTACACTCACCTGTTCACCAGAAAGCCTGCAGGGGGCAGCGTTTCCTCAGACATTTTAATCAGTGCCTACAAACAGATTTTATTCAGTAGAAAATAAACATTTTTGATCTATTTTTGGGTCAGAAGACTCAAAAAGAGGATTCTAAGCTTTTATAAACTACAGGAAATGAGGTTTTTTTAGATCGATTTGGCTTCACACAGAACCATAGTTGTTGTTGATTCTGTAATTGTAGGTTCTGGAGCACGTCTGACCCGCCCAGCTGCTTATTTTCTTCACATTTCTGGGTTGGATTTCTTTTTTTATTTAAAATGGGCCCATCTGGTTCACGCTCTACTCGCTCTTTCAGAACAGATTTTCACCAACCATGCCATGTCCTTTTAAATTGTATTAAGTGGCTAAAACGTAGCCTACTGTAGAGAATGTTTTTTGTTTTACTGTGTAGTAACAGCATCCTGCCACTAGATGTCAGGTTTCCCACAGCACATTTAAACAACCCAGAAATGTCCAGAAAGAGAAGTGATGCAGAATCATGAGTTTAAAGTGTAACTCACACCAATATCAACTTTATAAACTGTATAAACTGGGCCTAAGGTGCTACTTTTATGCTGCTGTGAATTTTTTATACTTCTATGTGAACTGAAATGAAATTATGAAATCAAAAGTATCATCTATACAGGTGCAACCGGCCCTTTTAATGACTTCATGATGTCAAAGTGGCCCATTATAGAAATGAGTTTCAGAACCCAGCCTTAGAAAAGGAGCAAACAGAGAAGTGGCAGTAAGAGAGAAAATTCACACATGTATATTTTTCCAGAGATTTTTCAGCATCTAAGCTGAGGAAAGGAGTCCAGACTGTTAAATCTGAGATGAGAATGTTAAATGTAAAAAACTGATAAAATAAAAAGAGGCTCAGGTTTCCATTTTCTGCATGCTGACCAGGATTTAAACCTCCAAGACGACCATCCAGTCACTGGAAGCTCTTGATTTATGGCTCAACTACAGTCCAGCTCTCTAATGGTCGCAGTGATCATGATTGAAAGAACACGACTCTGGATAAATGCTTGGAGTGAAATTAGCTTCTTCCTTTGGTGCTGGAGGTCTTTCCTCTGGAAGGAGCTCCTGCTCCTCCACGCCAAAGCAGTCAGTTCAGGGCATCAGGGCGCGTTTTTCCAGGCGTGTCCATGGATGGATGAATTTATGGATGGACGGCCTTATGGGTGCTTGGATGGATGGGTAGACTCATGCAGGGATCTATGGATACTTTGTTCCTCTGATCCTGCTCCGTTCTGACCATAACTTTTCACAAAAAGCAAAATAAATGGGCCAGCCGTCAGACATCTTTTTTTTTCTGAAATCCAGGAAGGGATAAGACAGTCGGTCCAGAGTACATCTTTGGTGAATCCTGCTCGTGTGGTGATGTTTAAATCTGGATTTTTCTGTCAGGTTCTCCTCTGTCTTCAGCTGCTGCTCCATGGTGGAGAAGGAGCGTCTATCTGAACGCTGTGATGAAACCAGAGGGGGAGGAAGGGACGACTAAATTATACATGTAGTCTAAAGATAGCGCTCCCTCGCCTGTGCCAGAATGAAATATTTTCCTCATCTCCAACAAGGTTTTTAGATCCCTTTGAGAAGCTTTGTCGGGGTTTTAGAGAGCCTAAAAATATCTCCTGCCGAGATCTCAGCAGGAGGAGATGAGGGAGGAAACTATTGCTCCTCAGACTAAGCTTTAGAAACGAGGCTCTCTCTCTTTCTCTCTCTCGCTCTGACTTCAGGCAACTTCATGGAAAATTAGTCCGTAATGATTATTTTATTGGTGGCAGATTGTCTGTCTTCAGGAAACAAATTGACCCAAATGTGGAAATTTCTGAATCTTTGGGACGAGCTTCTGCAGAAGGAGAACTGGCATGTGGCCTCTGGTCAGAGGGGAGACGTTATTTACTCCGGCTTTTCCCCTCAGGCTCTTTATGCATCCTTTGAAGGTTCTTCCTCAGAAAATCAGCCAATCTCCATGTCGCTTCATGCATTCATTTAGAAATGTGAGAAATACGCAGGAAGAACGTTTGTTGTTCTCTGTATCCGAGCCACGATCACAGGGCACAGGGATCACGTTCAGCAGCTGCTTGATCTTTGAATCGCTGAAGCGAGAAAGCTGCGTCTGCGTTCCCAGCTGCCAGTCCTGACTGGACCTTCCAGAACTGACCCGCGTCTCTGATCCATTGAGGTGTTCTGGTGTCTGATCCTGGTTGAGGAGCTGCTCGGTTCTGTTTCTGGTGCTGAAGAGGCTGAGCTGAAAGGCCAGCCTGGTTCACGAGGGATCAGGACAGAAAGAAACCAGCACCCAGACACAAGCAGAGAGTCCACATCCACACGGGTCGGCTGAGGCAAGGCAAGGCAAATTTAACAATAAAATAAAACAGAATAAATGCAAGTTGGAATAAAATGTAGAAACTAAATAAAACATGGAAAAATAGAAACTAAAAGCAAACGTTAAAAACAGTTGGACTACAAAGTTAAACTAATGATGTTTCAGTAAAACAGTTTAACTGGAACAGTCAATCTTGATTAATCTTGATTTAAAGGAACTCAGGCTTTCAGCACTTTTACAGTTTTCTGGAAGTTTGTTCCAGATCAGTGGAGCATAGGAACTAAATGCTGCTTCTCCATGTCTGGTTCTGGTTCTGGTTCTGCAGAGCAGGCTGGAGCCAGAAGACCTGAGTGGTCTGGAGGGTTGATGCACTGATAACAAGTCTGTGATGTATTTAGGTGCTAATTCAGGGATTTATAGACTAACAGAAGGATTTTAAAGTCTATTCTCTGAGATCCAGGGAGCCAGTGGAAGGACTTCAGAACCGGGTCCATGTTCTCTACGTTCTTAATCTTAGTGAGGACTTCAGAACCGGGTCCATGTTCTCTACTTTCTTAGTCTTAGTGAGGACGCGGGCAGCAGCGTTCTGGATCAGCTGCAGCTGTCTGATCCACTTTTTAGGCAGACCTGTGAAAACACAGTTGCAGTGATCAGTTCTACTAAAAATAAACGCATGGATTAGTTTTTCCAGATCATGCTGAGACATCAGTCCTTTAATCCTGGAAATGTTCTTCAGGTGATAGAAAGCCGATCTTGTAATTGTAAACAGCTGAGGCGGTTCTGATCAGGAGGGTTTATTGGGAGCAGACCCACAAACACACAGGACTTACTGGACCTGGGAAGACCTTGGGATGCAGCAGGGAGAACCTGGACAGTGTCACTGAGGAGAGCAATGTCCAGGTTTGGCTTCTGTGACCCAAACTCTGGTAACAGGAAGCCCACGATGGATGGTTCTGGCAGGTCTGAGAGGTCCAACATTCAGCCAGCATGACGCCTGGAGCTTGTTGACAGTTATAAAAAGCATGCAATCAACGTTATCTGTGGCTAGAAATCAGCGGGGTGTTTGTATATATTTGAACCTCTGTGGAGTCTTAAAAATATGATCTTGGCTGTTTCTTCTAAAATTACTTCACCTCGGTTCGTTAAAAGAACTTTAGGCCAGGAACTGTGGGTATTCCAGCTTCTCTCCTCTGACCGGCGCCCCACTGTGTCTCCATCAGGCTCTACTGCCTGAAGATCTACGGCCTCTCGTCCCTCTGGAGGCTCTTCAGGGGGAAGAAGTGGAACGTCCTGCGGCAGAGAGTCGACTCCTGCTCCTACGACCTGGACCAGGTGAAAAATGATTCGCATAATTCATCACATAATCTATTAAAAAGTTGTCCTGAATGGTCTTTGAAAACAGTTTTTGTCACAAATTTAAAGAAGCAAAGATGATTTTTTTTTTCAATGTTTCTTAGATTATTTACACACATACAGTATTTAGGGATTGCAATTATTATTAATTACACCAAGGTTTATTTAGGCGTTTAATTAGGTAAAAAACTCAAAAACACTAACATTAATTCTTTTATGGATAGGAAATTGAACTTTCTGAATATTATTTATTTTGATAAAAGTTTAAGTTTGGTGCCTCTCAGGAGTTTAATAAATGGTTTTATTGTGGAGCTCTTATAGTTAAAGTTATTCTGACAGGAAACGGTTTGAGGCTGGGGGAAAAGGACGGTGCTCAGTGCTTGAGAAGCTGCCGGACCGGCCAGAACCAGAACATCAGGGGCAGAGCAGGAAAAGCCTAATCTCTGCTGTGGGTCGGATGAGGCTGTTTATCTGAACCACTTCCCTTCCTGCTCTGTTGTTCTGGTTCGGCTCCACCAGCGGTTCTGTCTGCTGGGAGGTTCTTCCTAAAGGCCCTGACATGCCGCTCTGTGCCTCTGTTACTTCTGTTTTTATTTCAGCCGACCCGATAGCGTTCCACTCAGAGATTTGTATGTATAGAGATTTCACTACAGTATGCGCAGTATGTACGTACTTTCCTGTAAGTAGAAAATAACAACTAATACGCCAGCAAATAGGCAAGGCAAGGCAAGGCAAGGCAAATTTATTTATATAGCACAATTCAGTACATGGACAACGCAAAGTGCTTTACATGATTAAAATATAGCAAATTAAAACAGAATAAAAGCAAGTAAGAATAAAATGTAGATAGAAATTAGAGCAAAAAAGTGGTGATTCAGTTAACTAGAACAGTTGAAGGCAATCCTAAACAAATGTGTTTTTAATCTTGATTTAAAGGAACTCAGGCTTTCCGCACCTTTACAATTTTCTGGAAGTTTGTTCCAGATCAGTGGAGCATAGGAACTAAATGCTGCTTCTCCTTGTTTAGTTCTAGTTCTAGGCATGCAGAGCAGGCTGGAGCCAGAAGACCTAATCGTTCATAAAAACTTTGTATGCAACCAGAGTGCGTTACTGATGTATAAATCAAAAAAACGTCAAATAACGGGGCTATGCGCCCTTAAAAAAAGACCAAACACCGTTTGATCATGATAAAATAAGCTTATATATACCAAGCGTCCATCCTGATAGGTTTTTGATGGTCCTTTTTGAGGCTAAATAGAATCCAACATGGGGCGCGATGAGCAGATATAAACAGGTGTGGCGCCATCTAGCGGCAGTATCGCGGAAGTACAGCAACTCTAGCCTCAAATCAGAACATTTACTCACATCAGTCAACTCAGGTCACATCTGAGCGATGATCAGCTTTACCGTCTGCTTCAGGGAACACCAACATAAATCATACATTATTCCCAGTGACATTCCAGTCTTTTCCCTCTTGGAATCATATATTTTTCTGCATTTTTTTCCCACTGGATCTTGGACCTTTCTTCATTGTTTTGCTGGGAGATGCTAATAGCCGTTAGCCGCTTCCTTGTTTTATCCCCTGCTGTACATCCACAGTGTTGTACTTCATTTGTTATTAAAAATAAACACGAAAGGCATTATTTACTAACAAATTGAGCAAAAACAAAGCGTAAAACGCTAAAATAACAACTAATACGCCAGCATGACGTGATAATCTTTCATAAAAATTTTGTATGCAACCAGAGTGGCTACTGGCGTATACATTTAAAAAAGTCAAATAACTTGGCTATGCACATTTAAGGTTTTCAAATATGTAATTATTCTAATGCATAAAAAGATATTCTATGCTACATTCTGAATTTAACACATAAATCACTGTTATTATTAATCGTGGCGTATTTTTAGATTCTTTACTGAATTCATCAAAATAAGTATTTACAAGCTTTCAGACTAGACCAAGTCTTCTGGGGGGAAGGATTCGTGCAGAAATCAGTGAAGAGAAATAAGAGGTTTTTGAGGATAAAACTATCAGTCCAGCTAGGACTTGGTTTAAAGCAGCTAAAGGAAGTGATCGGTCAGATCTGGGTTTTTTCCAGTATTTTCCAGCCCTGAGTGTTTCTGTGTTTCTCTTGCAGCTCTTCATTGGAACGCTCCTCTTCACCATCCTGCTCTTCCTGCTTCCCACCACGGCGCTGTACTACCTGGTTTTCACCCTGGTAAGACGAGCTGAGGCAGGGGCTTAGACACCATTTTATCCCAGCGAGTCTCGGTTCAAACCCCAGTGGTACGAACCCAGCCGACACTCGGACGCGCAGATTTCACCGAGGTCTTTACTGAAGGATGTTTTATGTGATTAGAAAGAAATCGAACCCCAGCTGTGTCTCTTTTCCAGTCCAGCCCTGGGGATTCTGGGGGGTTCTGGTCCAGTCTGACACCGTTTGCTTCAACTGCTGCTTTGGTTTTATCTTCAGCGGTCCATTCAGGACCTGATTGGATCATAAATGAATGTCTTCTTGAAGTTATCCCGGAGGACAGCTTTACCGTTTATGTTTTAGAACTGATTTGTTTTTTTCATTTGCAGGTTTTCACAGAACAAGCAGAATTCTTTTTCTAGAACTGCGGGGTTTGTTTGATTTTCACACCTCTGTGTGTTGGGCAGCTCCGGCTGGTGGTGGTGCTGTTCCAGGGCGTCCTTCATCTCAGCGTGGACTTCATCAACTCCTTCCCTCTGTTCGCCATGGGGCTGCGGATCTGTCGGTCGTACCGACTGGCAGGTAAATCCCCTGATCAGAACCCATACTAATCCTGGTACAGAACACTTCTGGTAGTGATTTCTGCAAAGCTGAAGCCTCGGAGTTGAGTAGCTGGAGCAGGATTGGAAAGGTGTCAGATTTGGTTGTAGGATTTTGCAGCTCTGGAGCAAAAGAAAAACCGTATTTCCAGAAAGGTTGTTCTGTCTTCTGCCGACGTCTTCAACGGCGTCCCATGAAAGCTTCACACAGCTGGGAAACTGTGTAAAGTTGCTTTTTTTTCTCCATTTACAGAGGGTGTGAAGTTCAGAGTGCTCTCCGAGGAGCCCGGCACCGCCCTTCACCTGCTGATGGAGGTGAGATCTTCCACTTTGACCCTGTTAGAAGCCCCCGTCGTAGGCTGGAGCGTGGGTCCATCTGCCTCCTCCCTCACGGTGTCGTTCCTCCTCAGATCAACCCGCTGAAGTGCAGCACCGTGGTGCAGACCTACCGCACCCCGACCTACAGCTGCTACCCCAGAGACTCGTGGGCCGCGCTCGTCAAGAAGCTGTTCGTCGGGGAGCTGATTTATCCCTGGAGACACAAAACCACCAAGGCCGACTGAGGGTGCGACCCAGAGGGGAGGCAGAAGCGGAGAAGGGAGCGAAAACTGTGACGTATTCTGAGCAACTTGAATGATTGATTGTGAGCTCAGAAACATGAAAAACACTCATTCCATTATTATACTCCATGTCGTTTATTTCTGTCCACACGTAAAAAAAAGATGTGAATCACTCCTCATGTAGTTTAAATGCTGCTGTGTTGTTGAACAGTAATCTTTTTTTTTTATTGAATTTCCTCCTAACGGGATTAAATGTCGATCAAACTTTAACAAATTAAAGTATTTTGTCCTAACAAAACAAATGTTACATATTTAGCTCGTTCTATACTTAAACATGTTTTTAAAATAAAAATAACTAAAGATTATTTCTGATTTAAAATTAATCAGGGCATTAGTTCAGTCCAGTGCGTCTAGTTTTTAGTCGTTTAACCGTCACACTGCCAACAGATGTTTAGCTCTATTTTTACTGTCTTCTTTGTTTAAAAGTTGGATTTTCACTGGAAAACTCAGAGTTTGGTACCTAAAGTTGAGCAACTTTTGCTGCTTTTCCATCATTCTGTCCTCTGTAGCTTGTTTAGGCCAATCAGAGGCCAGCAGTGCCGGTCATGTGATGTGACACTCCACAGGGTTCCTACAGTCTTGGAAAATATGAAAATTGGTTTTGGCATTTTGAACATCTGACTGTTTCTGGAATCATGATTAAAAAATAAAAGTTTTGGAATAAATAGTTTTTAAAAACTTGCGTGGTTCACGTTAATTATTTACAGCGACCTTCACTCCGTGGCTCTGGTTCACAGAACAGCCGAGTTAGTTCAGCCTTTAATTAGAGAACATTTATTCATAGTTTTCATAGTTATTGGAGACAAACCAAACACCCGAGGTCACCAAGGACTCCAGGTGGGTGTGCTGTGACACTAAGGATGAAGTCCATTTCATCATGAACTCTTTGAAAGTTGGGAGATTTTAAAGAAAAACCTGATGTCTTTGTAGAAAACAGAAAATTAGTTTTTACATGTTTTAAATAATGATCCATTTGGTTCACTTTCACTTTATTTAGCCAAGAGGAATAGCGTCCGCTTTTTATTGGAAGCCACTGGATCTTTGTGCTCCTATTTACCATCAAATTATATTAAAAGGAAACAATTTTCCATTTTAAGAAAATTTGAATTTGTCTTTTTTGAAAGCTCTTACATCAGTGAAATATTGGAGCCTAGCTTTCTTTTTTAAAAACGTGTCTGCATCAAACTGTTCCTGCATCGTGGTCAAGAACCGCGCTTTGGACTCGTCATTGTGCACAAACGAAAGGTCAAAGGTCATCCTCTCTCTCTCTCTGCATGCTCCAGCCTTGTGAAATGTTACAGAAGAAGACTAAGAGCTGATGTACAAAGGCGGTGGGCATGGCACTGGGGATTTTTCTCCCCGCTGGAAATATGTAGTCAGATTTTTCACATTTATCATCATGGAATTATCCTGCTGCAGTAAAAGTGAAATTCATTTTAAGGCCTTTTACACAACTTTACCAGAGAGGCCAGTAAGATTTTATTTTAACTAAAGAGATTTTCATAGAAAAGGGATCTGTGACTGATTGTCGTTCCCAAACATGAAAAGGGTCAGGCATGCAGGTTCCTCATCATTTGGGTTGATTGTTTCTTTTTGCCCCAGGCTGGTTCTGAGTAAAAGTTCCTGCATGTTTGAAGTTCTGGTTCCTATTGAATTAAGATGAATGCAGAAACCTGGTGATGGTCTGTGAAAAAGTCTCCATAACGTATAAAAACATCGTCCGTCTAAATCAACCGACAGCTTGCAGGTCATTTGTGGGGTTTGCTGCATCAAACCTTAATGTTAACGTTTGTTAATTGGTGTCATGTTTTTTTTACTCCACTTCTATTGTTGCTCTTTCATAACGTCTTGCGCTCTTTTATGGCAAAATTGACCCGAACGACGGCCCAGAAAACGTAAAAATTATGCAGGAACTTTCAGGTGGAAGATGTGGAGGAACCCAGTGGTGGGAAAACAGCACTGAGGTCCGATTTGGTTCATTCTGCTGCTGAAAAACAAACCGTGGTTCTGCCAAATTCCAAGCAGAGAAGTTGGAGAGTTGGTGGATTGAAATGTAGTTAAAATTGAACCCAGCAGAACCAAGTGGTGCCCAAAAGATGTTCTCTTAAATGAAATGACGGTGGCAGAAATGATGTGTAAAGGTCTTCATATGCTCCTGATGATGTTGAAATTCAGGCTGTTTGGGGGGATTACGCTGTAACCGGTCAGCAGGTGGCGCTACAAACTGCCTTCCACTGGGTAAAACCAGTCGTCCAGGTCTCATACAGGATGAAATTATGCAAGTGTTGGTTGTTCACTTGTTCGTTCTAATGATGCCCTGACAGTTGGTCCACCATGTTCTCAGGAACATCTTCAGAAAACATCTGAAGTAGCAGCAGAGAAGAACCTGGAGGGACCTTCGCTGGTTTCTGATGTGATGGAAACCTGGAGGATCATCCTGATTATTTTCCACACAGACAGACCAGCAGGGTTGTCGTCCAGAGATAGAAAGCTGTTGTTAACTGAAATCCAGACTCTTCTTCAGTCTGGTGGTCAAACCAAAACTAACTAAACTAAACTCTGGAGACAGACGTGAAGGTCATGGATCTTTACAGCTTATGTTCTCCGTCTTTTCAGAAACATTTTATTTCTCACATGGGACACTACCTTCTATCTTCTTTGAAGTCCTAGTCTACTTTTAAAGCCCTCATAATGTTTCGATATGTTCGTTCATCTTCATCGTTGAGTAGCACCAGAGGTTCCTCAGCCCTCCAGGTTATTTCTTTATCCTACAGATGCATCACCTGCATTGATTATGTCAACGTTTGTACTCTTTGATGTTATGTGTAATTAATCAGTAACTTCAGCTCAATCAATAAACTTATTTTAAATAAAACTTTAAATTTTTGTTGTGTCTTTTTCTTTTTTGTGCTAATTTCTGCAGCCTTTTTTCATAAATAGTTTTTTATGCTGCTAAATTACTGTTACAGAAAAGAATCAATCCTCAGGAATAAAAATGGCAGAATCAGTTCTTGTCTTTTGTTCCCCATCCCCTTCAGTAATGTTTGTAATATGTGTGACATGGCTCTCCACCCAGGGTAGCATTTCTTCTCAGGGCGGCATCAGTCCTCCAATAAAAAGGTTAATCATAAGTTGCTACCTGATGTTTTTTTTTCTGTTATTGGTTATTGTCATGACTAGTCTGTGGAGCTGTTGCATGAATGCTGCCTTGGCTGAGGTGTGGTCTGAACCTGATATAGTATATGTACGTGGATCACTGGAGAGGAACAGGGTAGGTGTGGTGGCCAAGTGGTAAGGCGTCGGTCTCGTAAACCGAAGATCATGGGTTCAAATCCCATCCATGCCTCTCTGAAGCAATTGATAGAAACTGCACTTTTAGGGACACAAGTGGTTACAGCAGCACTCTTGTGCTCTGAGAAGGTTATAAGTACTCGGTTTGATCCCTGCAGACTTCAACTTTGAGTCCCTGAGCAAGACCCTTAGCCCTCCCTGGGTGCTGTGATAGCTCCCCACTGCTCTCAAAGGGGGGATGGGTTAAATGCTGAAGGTAAACTTTAGTGGAATGACAATGATTGTTTTCTTCTTCTTAGCCTTAAAGCCCCAGTGTGTTAGAGTTGCACACTGGTGCACCATCTAGTGGTGCGCTAAATGAGTTACCAATGACCTTGCCGTCAAGCGCGTAAAAACTACTATGGAAGCTGTGGATTATCATAAATGTGACAATGTAAACATGTCCTCCATGTATTAGCTACTGCTAACAGCTACTGCTTATCGTGTGAAATGTTTTTTGCCAAATCCTCTTGGTTTTTTTTCTAAAGTCGTTTGTAATTTCAGTGAGTTGCTGTTTTTCGGGCTTGTTTCTTAACGTGTAGTATAATATATAAACTATAAACCCCAGCAAAGAGACCCGGTCTTGGTGCTGCACTACAGACAGTGAACGGGCCGGCTGATATTCCTCCGTCTACACACACACTAGAGGGAGAGGCAGACGAAGAAACGAGCCGTCCCTGTCGGGAGGACAGAGCAGTGGCTGGACTACACTGCCTTGTTTCTAACATAACAGCAAAAATAAACTTCACTGTTATATTGAATTAACTTACCTGTCCAGCAGAAAGCCTGCAACCTCTGCATCCGTTTTGAATTCCCGCTCCCTCATGAATTATCTCCACCTGGTAATAATAGCTACGTCGATATAGACTCTCGTTTTCTCCAGGTTATTACTTATTTTTCTTTTCTTGGCAAAGAGTATGAATGGTCCTCCATTTCAGCAGAAAACAGCAAATAGAATGATCTACGGTCGTCATTGCTTGTTTTCTACTCTTCCTTCATTGACAGCACGTCCTCATAGAGGAGACACATAGGGGAAATACGTAAGACTGACAAGTTTGTCTGAAATCAGAAACAGTGACACAACATGGCGCCTCCCAGTGGGCGCACCGCCGTCTATGTATTTATAAACTACTAATCCTAAATTTTGAGAACGCTTTCATTTTTGATGTGACGTTATTAGACTTTGCCAGAATATGTATTTACAAAAGCAATACTTGAATTTTGCTAATTAAAAGCCAAATTAGTTACACACTGTCCTATTAAACACCTTAAACAAGACAGTAATGTGCATGATTGCCAACTAACACCGGATAAACAAACCTAAACCCGAGCATATTTCCTGATATTTGTCTGCTCTGCAAACAAGCAAACACATTTGCACAAAACATCTGATTCATTATTTGCTCTCTCAGAAAAACCACACAGGTTTGCTGAGTAAATATTAGAGCTGCTATCGCTCCAAATTGAGTTTATTTCCTATATTTTTATACTAACAGTCTTGTTCAAGCTGCTGCGGTCAGCACAGGTTTTGCATGTTTTATTCATTATCTGTGTAGGCGTTCTGGCAGAGCTGAAGGTAGAGAGATGAGTCATGATGATATAAATACTGATTTCTCCCAGACGGAAGCTAACGCTCCATGTAGGCCCACCACCTGCAGGTAGGTACGTCGATGTTGGGTGCTTTCAGACCTGGGTGGCAAGGCGAGGGCGATGAACCAGAGTGTGCCGATTCCTGGCACCATAATCTGGATCTGGGATCATGGGGTTTCGCCTCACTGATAGGAAATGAGCTGGAGCGGGTGTTTGAAGTTGAGAGGATCCAACTAGATTAGAGAGCTGGAGAGTCTCTGCTCACCTGCACTGGGGACAGTGTCGGGTGGTGGAAGCAACACTGAGACTCTCCTCAATCAACGTAAGAGTCGATCACTATGACAGAAGACGCTGAGGTAGTTAATGGTCCCTGGTGGCAGAGCAACACAAGTGGAAGAGAGCTATCCTTAAATAATGATGGATCTGGATGTTGTGGGGCTGCCATGAATGTCACACCTCCTTAATCTCTAAGGAAGATGAGGCAGACCTGGCTGGTGGTCCAAACAGTGTGTTCAAAAATGTCCCAGCCTCCCTGGAAAAGGTCTGCTCTGTGGTCATGGTTCTCAATCTGATACAAGCAGCACTTTAGGTGCTTTGGCCATGTTCAGTGGGTCTTAGAATGTAACTATGAACAAATTAGCTGCTGATGTAGAGCCAAAAAGATGAGCTTCATAAGAAATCAATCTGAATCTTAAGAGGCGTGGTAGAGAACGGCCATCAGAGACTGAGGAAGGTGCTTATCTCAGAATAAGCTTTATTGGGCAAGACTGTGAGCACATGCAAGGAATTTGACTCCAGTTTAGCGTGCTCACAGTGTACAGACATTTAGTATAAATATAGAAACTTTAGATGAAATAAAGACTAAGAAGCAATATATACATATACATCAGTACGTTTTCCCTATTTTTTAATAAAGACAGCCAGGTTGGGTAGTGCACAGTGGAGTGACTAACCAGGCTGCAAAGTGTTTGTTGTGTTCACCAGAATGACGGCCTGCAGGGAATAACTGGTCTGTGGCGGCTGGTTGTAGCTAACAGCGTTCTGCTGCGCCGACCTGAAGGTAAAAGTTTACACAGTTTGTGTCCAGGATGTGTGACGAAAGCAGAGATGTTAGCTGCCTTTTTCCATCACCCTGGATCTGTTAATGTGTTGGCTGGAACAAAGGTCAGCCCTGATGATCCTTGCAGTCCGGACTTGTTCTGTTTTGTGGATGAGCCAAACCACACAGTGATGGACGAACACAATATGGACTGAAAAAATCTGGACACATTTTCCCACCATGTTAGCCAAACTCAGGAACAATCGCTAATTTACTTCTGAAGTTGGAACTTTGATCAGGAAGTGACATCAGACCCAACTTAAACCAAGGAAAAAGCCTTGAAACTAGACATTTACAGGCTACGATAATAAGCCCATTGGGATTTGGTCACTGTGCTCAGCAAGTATGTTATACTACTATCAGCAATCCAAGCTATGAGCAGTGAGATTTTCCGTATTTTGTACTTTCAAACACTGTGGAAGCAGGTTTACTAAAGTAGGTTTTCTAGTATTGTACTTATGTGAGCAGTTAAACAAGAAACAAAACCTCAGAGGGTGGAGTGGGAAGTTTTGTGTTACTGTGGCTATTGTTAAGGCAAGGCAAGGCAAGGCAAATTTATTTATAGCACATTTCAGTACAAAGACAATGCAAAGTGTATTGTTACGATTGCATCACCTTGCAAAGTGGCCATACTTTTTTTTTTGGGAGAGGTGTTTGGTGAAAATCCTCAAATGTTTCAGCTTCTTGTGTCCAATTTATATATTGGATTTTATAAAAGTTTTATTTTTACAACTTCAAACTTGGCTGTTTTAATTTCTAAGTAAAAAGAACATAGTTAAACCACAACCACCACCCAATCATTGCCAAAGGATAATGCTTTTTTGTTGCTTTTTCCTGTTATAACACAACAAAAATGAAGTGTCAAAGACTTCTTGGCAATCTGGTATTTTATGGTGATGGAGAAGTAGTGTGGCTTTCATCCTGACCATGAAACAGTGCACCAGGTCGTTATCAAAGCCGATTGACTCAGGGGGTCTTGAGAGGTTTTTTTTGTTATTTTTTGGTCCACGTGTGAGTTTGTGGATCTGGAACAGACTTACGAACTTGTCCACGAACCATTTAGTAGGGAACGTTACAGGAGTGTGGTGTGTTACGGATTGCTCCTTCCAGTACTAGAGTCAATTGTGGTACTGACTTGAGCAAAAGAGTTCAAGTATCTTTGTGTCTTGTTGATAAATGATAGTAGACTGGAGTAGATGATGGATATATGGATTGTGGCCTCATGTACACTAATGAGGGCATTAATCTGGTCTAATTTGGTGAAGAAAGAGATAAGCCGAAAATTAAAGTTCTAAATTTACTGGTCAATCAAAATTCCAACCATCTTCAATGATCTCCTATCGACGGACCTACAAAATCCTGGCAGACTCAGAGAATGTTTGCACCATCTTGAAACTGGAGAAATACCAAGGGCTCAGGGAAGAACTAGAAACTAGAGACTGGAAGGTGAAGACAGCAGTAGTGCCCTTGTTCATCGGAGTCCTCTGAGTAGTAACCCGCACTCTGGAGAAGTGGCTCCAACAGATACCATCAGACATCTAAGTCCAGAAGAGTGCAATCTTAGGAAAAGATAAGATCTTAAGAAGAACCGTCAAGCTCCCAGGCCTCTGGTCGAGGACCCAAGCTTGAGGAATGGAGAGCCGCCCATCCTGCTCATGAGTACGAGGGGTGAGAGAGTAGTTTCTATCTATCTATCTATCTATCTATCTATCTATCTATCTATCTATCTATCTATCTATCTATCTATCTATCTATCTATCTATCTATCTATCTATCTATCTATCTATCTGTCTGTCTGTCTGTCTGTCTGTCTGTCTGTCTGTCTGTCTGTCTGTCTGTCTGTCTGTCTGTCTGTCTGTCTGTCTGGTCCATTGTCGAGGCACGTCACAGTTGATCATTATTCCGGCTCTATAGGAGGTTTCATATCATTCACGGGAAGTCATTCCTCTCCACTGTCACCTCGTACTCCTTTGGTATTAATTGATCTTATATTGTATGCTCATGGTGATAATAAGGATTGCATTAGATGGTTCTTTTATGAGATGAAACAGGAAAATCGTTACATCATTAGGTTATAATACAATGACCTAAAAGAGGTCTGAATTGACCCATCAGAACAGGTTTTAAGTCTATCATGTCTTTCCAATCGATGAGATATATTCGCCTTTGTTCTGGCAGCATTCTGAGAAGAATGGAACATCTTTTTGTCCTCGTACCCCCTCGCCATCTGCGCATTGTTGACAACGGTCTGTGATAGGCACACCTCTTAGCCAATAGACGCGGCTCTGCCTTTCCCCCGCGAACCAAGCGTCCAATCAGACGAGGGACTGGGCGGGGCGTTGGCTGCGAGTGGGCGTGGTCAGAGCGGCGACTGGAAAGCGGCGGAGCAGCGAGCGGCAGTGTTGTTGTAGAGCTCTGAGGAGGAGGAACATCTGTGATTATGACAGACAACCATGAAGAGACATGGAAACACCGCGGGCTGTGATTATCGAGTGCAGCCTCACGGATTCGGACGGGACGCCACAACCCTTCGGCTGCGTGATTTCCGGACATTTCTCGGGTGACTGACCCCGGTGTGAAGTTACGGATTGTTTTGTTTTCGGAGTTAATGAAGAGAAGGGGGCCCTGAAATTATATGCTGGGGGAAGTTGGGCTAGCTGGGGGAAAAAAAACCAAAACAACAATTACTACTCGTTAAAATAGCGCTGCTGTGCTCCTTTTAGACTGATTTCAAAATCCCGATTTTAACTCATTTAGTTTGACACCCTGAAGCTGTTTTATGCAGATTTAGTTTTGATTGAAAGCAGCTGCGGCAGAGCTAGGCTAGCCCGCTAGCTCCCACGCAGAGAGCTAGCTTCTTGTTGCTAAGAAAGCGTCTCTGGAAATTAAAAGAAGGCGGCATATTTTTCCGATTTAATCGCTTTTAGCGGACAGGGACAAGCGTTTTAAAACAGCCCGTATGTGCTTAGGATCGTCACAAAGTCGTGACAGTATATTTTTTTACCTAGTTTCAGACATGTTTCTGCTCCTTATTTAGAGTTTCAGATGGAGTTATCAGTTCCCCCAATCAGCGTTTAAAGGCAGGCTCGGCTTCAGATTGTGGTTACATAATGCCATAGCCATTAGTTGTTTACATGGGATCTTCTTCTCCCAGAGTGCCCTGCTTCTAATCAGGCTTCACCATATTTAGCCCCTTTTTTATTTTAAAGCTGAACGGTTCTCATCAAGCAGAACAAAGCCCCCACCGCCGGACCCATATCCGACTGGTTCATGGCATAACAGACCTTGTTTTGGATCAAGCCAGAAGGGAAGAGCATAAAAGGGTGGACATCCAGCCTCCTGGGCTGGGAGGTGAAGATGGGCAGCCAAGGCAGCCCGGTGAAGAGCTACGACTACCTGCTGAAGTTCCTGCTGGTGGGAGACAGCGACGTGGGCAAAGGGGAGATCCTGGATAGCCTGCAGGATGGATCAGCAGAGTCTCCGTACGCTTACAGTAGCGGTGAGTTTACCCTCCAGTCAGGAGTTTACCCTCCAGTCAGGAGTTTACCCTCCAGTCAGGAGTTTACCCCCGATTTAGGAGTTTACCCCCAATTTAGGAGTTTACCCTCCAGTCGTTTTACAGAGTAAAACCAAGGGTAACGTACAGCTCTTTTACAGCGAAAGAGCGGAGGACAACGCAAGTTTGCCCTACTGCGTACCACGTGATATGACGTCACGTTCTAAAAATAGTTCGCTCGCGGAACGCCATTCAGGAGTTTACCCTCCATTCAGGAGTTTACCCTCCATTCAGGAGTTTAACCTCGATTTAGGAGTTTACCCTCGATTCTGGAGTTTACCCTCGATTTAGGAGTTTACCCTCGATTTAGGAGTTTACCCTCGATTTAGGAGTTTACCCTCGATTTAGGAGTTTACCCTCGATTTAGGAGTTTACCCTCGATTTAGGAGTTTACTCTCCATTTAGGAGTTTACTCTCCATTTAGGAGTTTACTCCCGATTTAGGAGTTTACTCTCCATTTAGGAGTTTACTCTCCATTTAGGAGTTTACTCCCGATTTAGGAGTTTACTCTCCATTTAGGAGTTTACTCTCCATTTAGGAGTTTACTCTCCATTTAGGAGTTTACTCTCCATTTAGGAGTTTACCCTCCATTCAGGAGTTTACCCTCGATTCAGGAGTTTACCCCCGATTTAGGAGTTTACTCCCGATTTAGGAGTTTACTCCCGATTTAGGAGTTTACCCTCCATTTAGGAGTTTACTCTCCATTTAGGAGTTTACTCCCGATTTAGGAGTTTACTCTCCATTTAGGAGTTTACTCTCCATTTAGGAGTTTACTCTCCGATTTAGGAGTTTACTCTCCATTTAGGAGTTTACTCTCCATTTAGGAGTTTACCCTCCATTTAGGAGTTTACCCTCCATTTAGGAGTTTACCCTCCATTTAGGAGTTTGGTTTACTCTCCATTTAGGAGTTTGGTTTACTCTCCATTCAGGAGTTTACTCTCCATTCAGGCCGGGTCATGCTGCGGGCCGGAGGGAGAAAAGTCCCGAATGTTGGTGCTGTGGGTGGAAATCACAATGGCTTCCCTCCTGGCTGGCTGTAAGGTGGCACACAGTGACTGTTGGGGCATTGACAGGCGAGACAATGCTGTCATTGACCTTTCACTGTAGCACATTAGACTCGTGTTGGATAGACTCCCTCTGACCGAGCTCCCTCAGCTGCATCCACCCTAACATTATCTGTGAAAGTGGGAGAAGTTTCCACCCTGTTGCCTCCTTTTATAGATGAGAAGGCGTGTCTCGATCAGACATAAAGGTTTAATAATAGAGCTAAAAACTGTTGCTTGCTTGGTAACGTTTTAACCATAATCAGAACATCGTGCAAGTCCAGCCTGGGCGCTCGGAAGACAAATTTGTATAATACGGCTTTGTTTACTACTTTTGTTATACTTCTTCTGTGTGCTTTTTGTTTTTTAGGGGAATGTGATAACTCTGCGCATGTCAGAGTGTTTCTATTCTGAAAGCCAGGTGCATAAAAACACACATTATGATCAGATTAGTTTATTGTGCGCCCATATAAACCGTGCAATCCGATCATTTAATCCGAATACATTTTAATCCGACGGTGAAATGTTTTGCATGTAAACATAGCGCTCTGGTTTTCATCAGAGAGACGGTCTGGTGGACAAAAACGTCCTGATGGTTTGTGTCCAGGATGTGTGGGTTCTGCTGTGCTGAGATGCTAGCAGCCCGTTTTCCTGACCTTTGACCTGTACAAGTCCAGGATGTGGGGGGGGGAGGTCAGCCCTGATGATCCTCCCTGCAGACGTGATTGGTTGCTGTAGTCTGGACCGGTCCTGTCTGGTGGATGAGCCGAACCACTCAGTGATGGCGGTGGAGAAGACGACCAGCTGCTGCTGGGGAAGGCTGGACTGTTCTTATCAGGTTGATTTAAGGTGGACTGAAGGGGAAACGATCCTCAGAGCTGGTCTTCCTCGAAGCAAACACATGCGCAGCAATATGGCCGCAGTGTATATTACATATTTACTGTCAGCAGAGCATCCACACCATGTAGAGCTGCTTGGCTGCTGACTATCCAGCCTCCATGCTCTCCGTTCAGCAGGAAGGTTTAAAGAGGACGTCGAAGACTTCAGATAAAAGCTTTATGAAACGTTATCGTTGATGTTGCCGTGCAACCAAGTTGTTTAATTGCAAAAACAGCCGCTGCAGCCAGATGAAAGATTTTCTATGAAACTGTGATGTTGGGGTTGAAAAAAAAGGAATTAAAGTTTTTTTTAGTGTCGGTTTTGACACAATGTTTGCAATGAACCCAAGAAAGAAAGATGTTCACGCTGTTTAGGGAAGTATTTAGTTTGTCACGACTCGGTCTTTCAGCATGAAATTCAGCAGCTTCATCGGCTCTCTCGTGTTTTCCTGAGGTCTTACGGCCTTAACAGTTTGAACTGATTAATATCGTGTAAATCGTACATTTTGTAATCCTTGTTCAGATAAGACTGCATTTGAGTTTGGTGCAGTTATATCCGGCGGTGCTGAGGAGCTATTTAAACTAAATGTGACGAAGGAACAAGTTAAATCGGTCATTGAGAGAAACAAGAAGATTTCTGTGGGGATTCATCAGAAACGTTTTCCGATCTTTCAACGCATCTCTGTCTGCTGGTCTCTCGGGAGTTTTTTCGGTTATAGTATCTAGAAGTTTGTACTGAGAACAGGAGCCTGGAGATCTGGTCAGGGGTGTCAGAAAGGTGGGTGGCCTAGCTGCAGGGAGCTGGTTGACCTTTGACCTAGCTGGAAACCTCTGAGCAGCAAATGTGGCTGAGAAATAACCTTGAATGTTTGAAAGGTGGATAATTTAAAATAAAACCCGTGACACCCGTGACACCGACGGCTCGCTTGGACTCAGACTTTTAAACGTCCTCTCGGTGAAACTGGCTGAAATGATTCAATCCTGTTGGGTCCAGACGGCTTTAAGGAACGCAGTGAACAGCTGGGGCACAGCTGGACAAACACTCGGCCTAATTAGTCTCAACTTCTCCCCGTTAAGTCGTCGGTGTGAGCGATGCCGGCGCAGAGATGGAGGAAGATAAACCGTGGCTCTGTGCCGAGTGAAGATGCCGCTGCAGATGAGTCGCCCTTCAGATCCCCCCCCTCGCCTCCTTTTAGCGGCAACAGTTCATGAAAAATCCACCAGTCAGCAGGATGACCCGCTTTCTCTGCAGCGCCTCTCTGATCGCTACAGGAGACCCTCCCTCAGGCCGAGCGCTTTCTCTCACAAACGGCAGCAGCTGAACGTGTAAAAGCTCTTCCACCGGGCAGCTGAACGCACGGCTCTGCTTTTTCAGGCGGCGACCGCGTTTCGGCCGAATCATTTTCACGCTGGTTTGATTGATGATCACTAACTGCTCTGGTTAGACTTGTTTCACATGTGTGGGGCGGGTTGGAGATGTCTTCGTTTTCGTCGCTCTGAGTAATTGGAGCAGCTACTCCTGTGGTTCCAGGTAGTTTGGCTGAAAAAGCTGCACGTGTTCCTGGGTTTCTGCTAGATTTCCTCTTCCCTGCACATGAATAAAAGGACCTGAGGGGGGGGGGGGGGGGGGTCATGTTACTCAGTGGTGGAGCAGGTGGACCATATGCTGGGGCTGCAGCCCTTGACGTGGTTGTCCCGGGTTCGATTCCCGGTTTACTTGTCGCTCTGCTCTACTTCCTGTCTAACTAATAATAAATAAAGGTGCCAAACAGAAATAAAAACACTTAGAAAATAAAAAGAAGCAGAACAGAAGCCAGATCAGCATCTGAACGCAGCAGAGAGGAGATCAAACGGCTTCATGAAATATGAATAGTTGGCTGAGCTGAACACCGAGAGACGGCGGTGCATCGATTCCCTTCTCTTCAGCGAAGACCGGCTCAGTGTGTTGGGAATATGTCAGGAGAACAGTTCTGATTGGCTGAGGCCGTCCGAAGGCTGTGATTGGTCCTGATTTCGCTCCCAAAGCAGTGGCTGTCTCATTGATTATTGATCAGCGCCTCTGCGGGGCTGAAAATGTCTTTGTTGCAGAAATTGGGATGACTTCATGTCATTTTTCTCCCCAACCTCAGGGTTATTTTACAGGTGTGCTTACGCTCGGTGGACTTCAGGTATGAAACAGTCAAACACAACAAGGCTCGACCAGTGAGATGCTACTAGATGCAGCGGTCAGAACGAGGCCTGATCTGCTGATTCAGCCTATTTTTTTGTACTGCAGGGAATGTCACAGAAACAATAGTTATATTCCCAAACCTTTGTAAAAAAATTCAGAAAAAGGGATCAAAAGTGTTCCTGGACTGAAAATTACCCAAGTTTTTATTCTTAAAGCATCCCCCCCCCCCACACACACACACACAGTTTAACTCAGCAGTCATCCAATCTGAGCTCTGCTCTCTGGCCAGTTGACTGCTGCATCTCTAATATGATATTTCTTCATTTGGTTTTGGTAATGCCCAGCTGTGTTTAATTTCTGGGAGGTGATAAGAAATAGTTTGTCCACTTTGTTGCACGTTAATTTTCCTTTTTCACCTGAAGATTTTTTTCGTTGAAAAGCACAAGAAAGGGTAATTTGGTCTGGTTTAACTTCTGCGAAGAAAATGGCCGCCAGTGGTTGTTGTCTTTTATAGATCTTGCATATCTAGAGTTGTCTGCTGCACATGTGCACAATGCAAAGGAGGAAATGATCAGTTTGTGGAATCAAAGCGCTTTAGACATGAGGCCACCTTTAATTACTGTTGTGTTGCCGAATACAGTGTGCAGATGTAATGCTTTAATTATGGTTGTCCTGGACCTGTGTATGTCCAGTGTTTGTTAATTGTATTGTTTGCGCTTTGTGTTTCTGTTGGTGCTACATGTCAAAAAAAAAAGTTACAACTGAGAGAAAAATAAATTATTCTAAAATAAACCTGGATCACCTGGTGTCACCTGAGTTATTATTAGCCACAGTAGCCTCCAATAGCGTTATAACTAATCGGCCTTTGAACAAGTCTCTGTCCGTGAAGCTAATATTTTAACAGCTAGCATTAGCTTATGTTTTCCAGGAGGTTTACCAGTTCACCTTTGGAGATACAGGAGCTTTACTGACCTTTTTAAGTTACTCTCAAACATCAATGTCATAGCGTTAGCATGTGGTATTGTTTTTTTCGGCTTAGTGGGCATCTCCATGTTAACATTTATCAGTGATCCAAAGTAAAACTATTTTTCCTGTCGGAAAGCGCGCAGAAAGCTTCAAGACACGCAGTGCAAGATGCGCGTTACGCGCCGCATGACCTCTCAAAGCCCCCCGAGGCGCGTCCACCATAGACTTGGCATGTAAACCTGATGCCCTTGATGCTCAAAGGACGTTTGATAAAGAGGATACCGTGTGTTTTTATTTTTATATGTTTTCTGGCTGAACTTGACATGTTTGCAGAATTTAAACTAACAGCTGATTATTTTTGAGGTGAACAGCTCAACAGTCCAGTGTGTCTATTCGAGCTGCGGTCGGACGAAGTGCGACAATTCGGGTAAATGTGAACAGGTCGGCTTGTATTGTTCTCGACACAAATGGGTGTCTTTGAACGATTTTTTTTATTGTTTATATCGAGATAATAATAATATATGTAATAATATCATCTTTATTGTCACTGCAACCTACATTCCAATGAAATTTGTTCTCTGCATTTAACCCGTCCCCTTTGGGAGCAGTGGGCTGCCACTGTGCGGCGCCCGGGGAGCGGTCTGGGGTTAAGGGTCATGCTCAGGGACCCAGAGTGGCAGGCTGTGGGAGTTGAACCCAGAACCTCCCGGACACAAGCGCAATAACCACTAGGCCACCACTCCCCAGGTATCGATTATATTGACAGTCCTAATTGCATCATAGCTGCTGCAGATCTGTCTGCTGTACTTCCAGGAAGTGACTCTGGACACGGTTATCTGCCGTGTGATTGGAGCGGGATAATAACAGGAAGTAGAGGTTCCTCATAGACACATTTGGACAGCATTACCAGAGACTAATGGAGTTAAAGCCACAATGAGGCTGAGTGCAGTGGTCTGATGATGGACCCAGTGGGAACGTGCACAGCTACACAGACACTGTCAGATGCTTTGGTAAACGCTGGTTTATGGTTAAAGTATGAACGTTGCGCGCGGAAATGAGACGTGCCGACACCATGTCTGCAGCATTTATGCTCCGTGCAGCTTTTCCTGCAAAGTAGCACTATTCTCCTAGACTCTAGAGGGCAGCGTTGCGCTCCTACGCCAAGCGTACTACACCCCACTACACGTAGACGGAGAAGACACAGTTGTTTCCAACATTTTAAAGCCTCCTACTTTCACCTAAAGTAGTTGCGAACTTTCCTAATTGTGCGTGGCGGAAACTTTTGACCGTGCAGAGCGTTGTAGCCAAAATTATACGATATGACCGCGTGAACCTCGCAAATGCGTCAAGCACAAATTAGCCTTAACTGCCTCTAATAAATACGTCCACATATGCCCCCATGTGGTCATTATAAATCAAGTCATGCACACGTGGATCAGATTGGATCCATATAATATAGCTACTTTACATCTCTGGGGTAAAACTTTCTTTAGGCTTTAAGCCACATCAATAAAATGCTTTTTTTAGATCGCTGCAGAAGATACTTGGCACTGCCACAAACCGTTCCAGGGATACAACAAGGGTTTCCAGCGTGATGCATAATCCTTCAGGATTTAGTTTATCTCCATAATATTATGATCTCTGCCGGTGAACCCAGTACAAATCCATTCCACAAAGATGGAGAAGTTAAGATTCAAGAGCAGTTTGAAAAGACATTTTTCAATTAATCTGTTACGATTAAGGCTAAATAAGCTTCTATTTATTTCTTGATGCATAACGATATTCTCTTAGGGTCGGCTTGGGTGACCAGTTCTAGATTAAGGCGTTTGGTGGCATTTATCTCTGGAAACAGACCAGCTCACTGATAACCCCCCATACTGCTGTCCTGGAGGAAGAGAGGGGCTTTAGTGGCTTTAGCTGAGAGCTGGGAGTTAAATGAAAAGCAGAATGTGGTCTAATCCTCTTTAAAGATGCAGCCAACGACACACCGACCGTTCTCAGTTCAGCTGTTTGTGAAGTCGCTCCACTTTCCTGCTGTTTTCCTCCTTTTCTGCCTCATTGATCTTCTTTCTTCACTTCTTCTTGCTTCTCACCACTGAGAATGTGCACCACTTGATTCAAGTGTTTATTTCTACATAAAAAGCTTCAAGATAACCTTATTCTCCCATGCTGTTCACCTGGGTCATTGGTTTAATTTACTCCCAGAAAAAACACAGAGCAGTCCATTTCTGTTCTGCGGTTCCTGTTCTAAAGGCACGCAGGAAGCATTATGTAGAAATGGGCGTTTTAATCATGGAAATTTGATTTAAAACATGAATAGGTTGGTCCAATCAAAACACCATGTACTAAAATTGTACTTTTCCCCCTTTTCAACCGTCTAGAGTTGTAGGTTGCGTTTCCCCCACCTTATTATAAGCCTTGCGGGCCGCCAGGCTTTACTCGCCCCAACTCTCGTTCGCCAGGCTAAGCGTTGTTTATTTATTTGAAATGCTCTTCGTTGTCGGTGTTTGAGCGCGACATGAAACGGTCACTAAAGGGAGAAAACCTCCCGATCCCGGTAGCTAACGCGCTAGCTGTTATTAGCTTGATGCACGACGATTGAAATTTTTGTGGGAGCCACAATTAACACATTTCCTCAGGGAAACCCCGGTTTCTCATGATGGTTTAATTTTTATTACTGTGCTTGAAATCGGAAAAAATGCTAAATGTAAAAAAGCAACAAAGCAAGAACCATAGATCTCCGTAGATCAGGACGTTATGTTAGGACCACCGATCCTCGGTGTATAACAAAATGTCCTCCTAGGAAGGATGCAAGAGTCTGAAGACTGAACAAACCGGCAACCTACGGTAGGATTTAAAAGCGCTCATTTAGTGGTGAATGACCACTAGTGACAAATCTGAACCAATGAAGTTCTGGCAGCATTCAGCATGTCAGAATGGTCCCAGCAACTAGCAGGGCCTTTAGGACTTCTGCAAGTCTCACTTTTCTCCTCATAATCGGTTGTTTTACTCATGGGGTCCTATGACAACGTAGCAGTTGCCACGTTTTGAGGAAGCTGCCGTCTGTCTGACCACTCAAACTCTTTCAGTTTCCCGCAGCAACCTGTTTAGCCCTGAAGAGTTACGTTAAGCTAACTGTACACATGGCGGTTGGGTGGGAAATGATCTCCTCTTCATTTGAGTCCGAGACGCATCAGTAGCAGCTGAAGGGAACTATGATGGGAAAACGTAAAAAGGTAAATGTGTATTTTTATTGTACGGTCTCATTCTGGGATGACGGCGAGAGATTTCCAAGCGGTACGTCATCGTCCATATGTGGAAGACTCAAAAGGCGTCGTTTTCACGTTTAAAATCTAATGGAGACTCCTTTAAAGCTTTGTGTTGATCTACAAGGAAGCAAAGCGTCCCGACCTCCTGAATGGAAGCAGCACTTTCAGCCGAGACATCAGAGAAGAAGAATATCGATTATCTGGGATTTCTAAGTGAGGTCCGGCGTTGAGAGGAGAGGAAGCACTTGGACCGCCGCCCTGCACTCACTCCGATTCGATTAGGCCCCGAGCTCAGCACTTAAGGCCCGCTGCAGCTTTAAGTTGCCTGGAAATTGGAAGAAGTTGCTAATGCTGTTAACCCGCAGCTGTGACCCATTAGAGCCTGATGCAGTGCAGTTTTACAGGGATGCAGATTTTCAGTGCGATCAGCTAAATGTTTGTTGTCATTTAGCTTTTTGAACTTTTTTGAAACCCCTCTGAAAGTGGAGGTGGACAAACCAGACTGGTTCTGGTGTCCAGTCAGAGCCAGTCAGGGTAAAATTAGCCAGTTCAGGTCTCTGACTGATTGATCGGTTTATATCTGGTAATTTGATTAAATCTCAGGACGCACTGTAGCATTGATTGGCTGAGGATTACTGGAAACGCAGCTTCTGCAGTTTTACTGTACTGTGAACACCCGTCTGATAAGGAGGTCCACCCCAGGCCGCGGTTCTGATTCCCCCCATGCGTTATCATGTAGATTATGGCAATATTTTTTCATGGAGGAAACAAAATCTCAGATGAGCTGCAACTACAACCTGAGAACCGTAGAAGCAACAATTTTCAACGGATTTATTGGCCTGTTTCTCCACGAGCCGACGTGATGAAGAAGAACTTTGTTTTTCTGACCTGGAGACGTTTGACCTTCATAATAAAGTCTGGTTCTCTTCCAGAAACCCGGTCCGCTGACGTTAGAAGGGAAATAACTCATCACAGCGAATGAATAAAGAGCGTTTCGATTATTTATGTGAACTGATCAGAGATTTTCAGCTTCCAGTCGCTATTTTTGTACAACTCTGATCCGTTCTTATCGATTTAAAGTTTGTAATTTCTTTTTGAGAACGAATAACTTTTCTACTTTCTAGTTAAACTATTTTAATAAAATAGTGTCTATATAACCACTAACCAATACGACATATCTTAACAAGACAGGAAAATCTACCCCATAACAAGAAAATCTGTTTATTTTTAATAAATAAATCTGTGTTGTCCAGTTCTCTATAGGACAGAGAACTGCCATGTATTTTTATCTAAATTGTTAAATATTTTACTGTAAACAGAATTTACGCAGCTCTGCTGCAAAATTTCACAAATATTCAGAAACAATCTCATGATTGTTTAGGTAACGAATTAACACGAGTCATTCGCGTCTTGTTTTATTAATTAGCGCCGTCAGCTTAACTAATCCACTCATTGTGTTTGTTCATGTGTAGACGTAGACCTTCGCCTCAGCTTCTAGTTCATATAGCTCACCCAATCACACGCATGCATTCCTTCAGTTAAGTGCCTTGCTCAGGGGCACAGTAACATGTAGCAGAAGGAAGCTGGAATTGAACCCTGTGCTTCTGGATTTCAAGGCAACTAAGCTTACTCAAAATAAAATCCTCCGACATCCTGATCCAACATGCTGGTGAAGATTCTCAGTCATCCAGGTCACGGTCACTCCAAAAAAGTGAAAAAAACAAACAACTGGACTTTTTTCATAGTTTGAAGACGTTTCGCTTCCCATCCAGAAAGCTTTCTCAATTCAAAATGTCTGGTGTAGTGTGGAGTTCTAGGCATTATAGTACTGCCCAACAAAGGCCTTGTAATGGCAAATTGAACCGAAACAGGTCCACCCCTTAGTAATGGGGAGTCATTAAGGTCATCGTTGGCCAACAATCGTCAACAACAGTCGTTAAGGTAGTTTGCAGGCCAACAATGACCTTAACGACTCCCCATTACTAAAGGGTGGACCTGCTTCAGTTCAATTTGGATGTTATCTAAGCTTTCTGGATGGGAAGCGAAACATCTTCAAACTTTGGAAAAAAGTCCAGTTGTTTTGTTTATAACTGTTTTTGGAGTGATCCTGATCCAACGTGATGCTGGACCGACAGAACCGGGCTCTTTGAAAGGACGAGACAGAACAACTTTGCTGGGATGTGTTACGCACGTCTAACTCCACGCCGCCCGAGTGAAGGACCGACATGACCCGGTCCAAGAAGCTTCTCACAACATCAGCGCTTCCCTTGACCTTTTAAAAGCGTCTACCAGAGTCTTCATCACTCTGTAACCCTATCCACACTGAAGAGCAATGTCGGCCTCCTGACGAGGGTTAGTACCGGTCGGATTTATACCGGCCGGGTTTTGGGGTGAACACCTGGTCCCTGGTCGGGAACGGACTGCTCCGTTCTGCACCTGTTTGGCCTCCGGCGCTCAGAAAGACGGCAGGAACAGGTCGGCGCCTGCAGCAGGTGGAGGCGAGGCCGTCAGACCGGTCTGGCAGGGATCTGTGTTCTCATGAGTCGGCAGCAGTAAAAGTTTAGGGAAGAAAGTGCTGACACGAGTCACGCACCTGAACAACACGGACACTTGTTTGGGGAAGTGAAATTATTTTTAACATCCAGGTTCCTCTGAAAACTGCTGGCGTCACCGCTAGCAGAGCTGGAGGGAGTCCGTCAGTCCTTTAACTCGCTGACTTTTATTCTTTACCGTTCAACTATTAAAAAACGGCAAAGAAATCAAACCTGATTGCATCAGTAAACTGTACTTTAAAGTTCCTGATCAAGTGTCAGCACTCAGTCCTCTTTGGTTCTGGCCTGTCTGAGCCCACATCTAGGCGCTGGCCCTGTTCAGACCTGGTAATAACACACATCTGACACGATGCCATCACGGTTGTCCTCTTTGGCTGCAAATAAACACGCCACCGTATCAGGGTAGCTGTCGGCTCACCTGCAAATACGCCGTCCTTATGTGTCCCGGAACGGACCGCCTGGTTGGCCCAGGCCACTGCTGATGGTGGTCTGTGGGAAACCGTGCGTCTTGAGTGGGTTCACACTAGTGGTGCAAGTTATCGATTGACTAACCATTGATTAATAATAATAAACCCAGGTTTACTTGTCTTGTATCAAGAGGGTCTTTCCATTCCATGAAGGGTTTGTTTTTAACAATATGCTGAATTTTAAAAGAAGCACATCATTATATTTTAACAGGTTATATGTATCAATGGCTGACTGAGTAAACATAAACTGTGGTTCTTTCACATATAATTAAACTCGGGGAAACGTTAAAAATATAACAAAACAGGAAACTATTAGATTACTGCATAGAAACAAATAAGTTGAATAGAATAAAATATGTGAACCATTTAAAATCTTCATGAAATCCCTCCTCAGCTGAGCTTTTGGCATCATGTCACAATTTTTTTGCGTAATTCCCTCCGCTTTCCTGTCATCACATCCTCTCCTTCTGAGCACATCGTGGATTTTGGTCGAGAAGCTGACTCTGCTCCGCCAGGCAGCCCAGCTGAACGGGAGCTGTTTAGCTGGCATCTTAAGGACCTTATTGAGTGTTTTATATTTAAAAACAGAACCGCATAAAGTGTATTTTGCATCCCTGTCGTCATTAAACGGTAAAATAATCCCACGCTGGACTCTGTGTGGACCACTCAGGTCGCTCCACGTTAAAATGACAGACAGTGCCCTCTGCTGGATGGGGGCCGTACTAGGGCTGGATGATAATTCAATAACAATATATATCGATCAATACACATATATCGAGACATATATAAAGCTCGTTAAGGTCACTAATGGGCCAATTGGGATATGTTCTACCCTCTAATCAGCTCAGCGTTTGGGTCGTCATGTCCCGATGGCCCCAGCATGTCCCCAATGATGCCGTGTGAGATGTTCTGGTCCCGTGTCTGGAGGTGTGAGCTGCTGCCTGGGGAGACGGGTCGGTGCTTTTTTTTTTCGGAGTGTTTGTTTTTCCTGCTTCTCTCCTCTGCTCCATTAAGCTGGGCGTACACTGTACGAGTTTTTGCCCTTTTCGGGCCGATTCGTGCGAGAATTTTTTGGACCGGGCCGAGTTTCAGCTTGATCCTGCGTCGTGTAGCATCCAGGGGGTAACGAGGCGATTCGCCTCTCACGGCCACCTCCCCATCAGGAATCGGACGGTTGGATGAATTTCAAACATGTTTGAAATTCAGTGGGCCCTCGTGAGCGATGGTGAGCGATGGTGAGCGCGTCCTGCTGTTGAAGCGGAGCTGAGAGCCGATTTTCCCCAACCTGACGCACCACACATGCGCAAACAAGTAGATTCTTCTTTGTCTTCTAAAACGAAAACATAGAAGCGGAGAGAAGCACGACGGCGGTTCGTGTGACATGGAGTCAAACTACGGAGGAGCAACTCGTAGAATTGTCAAAGCAGCGCGTTTCATTTTAGTGAACCTGATATTTAACAGAGAGCATCGACACTTCCGCCTTTTTCTTCTTCTACTGTTGACACTTGGCTTCCAGGTAGACGAGTCCGAGTAGCGCCATCTCTCTACGGGGCTGAGTCCTACGTGGTTTTTGATCGTACAGTGTAAGAACAGATATGGTGAGCGGTGAACTTTTAAACCCTGCGGTTTGGTCGTCCAGTTTGAGCTGTATGTGAGTACCACGACTGAAAATATCGTACAGTGTACGCCCGGCTTTAGTTGTCTTGAGGCCGTTTAGTGGGATTGTTCTGACTGCTTCTAAAAGCTGTTCACTTCCAACCAGAGAGGAGAAACAGGAGACGACAGACGAGGTCCAGTTTCCTAGGATTATTAGGTTTTTCATGCCTAAACCACCTGATATTAATACCTTTTTACTTCTTAAAAAAAAAAAGTGATTTGACCAGATTTATACGTGCACAGATATTAGGCATAAAGATTTGAGATGATTCCTCATTTTGTATCATTTTTTTGCACTAAAAGAGTGAAACTTAAACATTTTCAGGTCGTTGCAGCTTCAGAACCAGTGGAGCTGGTCTTTGCTGTGTCACTGCTGAACAGACGGAGCTGTGGGATGTTTAAATGCTCCCAGATGACGACGATGAGTTATTGTTTTCCGCCGCCGTCGTCCTCTGACCGCACCGCTGATGTTTTCTAACGGCTGCTCCTGTCTGCTCTCTCTCCGTCTCTGCAGGTATCGACTATAAGACCACCACCATCCTTCTGGACGGCAGGAGGGTGAAGCTGGAGCTCTGGTGAGCTTATAGAACCACTTTGCTGCGCTGTTTGTGCGTCCAAAACTAAACCGAATAAAACTTCAGATAACATCTGTAACATCACAGTGGAGCTGTTCTGACCCGTTCTGCTTTGAAGAACTGTTCTGGAGGGTTTGGTCATGATTTAACTCTGAATCAGCGAGGAACCTCCAAAAGTTTTGGACTTGCTGATGAGCTCTGAATCATTCTGCTGCAGAACCCAAGTCTGGATCTGTAAACCACGTGCAGAATGACGCTGGTGGGGTTTTAACTGAACGCTGCAGTTAAAAAAAGAGAACTAAAAGTAAGTAACATTTTCTTGAAATTAGTATTTTTCCTTGATTTGAGCAGCTAAATAAGATGATCTGCCAATGGAATGAGTATTTTTACCCCTAAATTAAGGTAATTAGATATACTGCACTTGAAATAAGATGATGGAGATGAACTGTTCTTATTTTAAGTGCAAACACCAGATCAATCTAAACTTGCCGGCTCAAATCAAGGACAAATACGCTAATTTCAAGAAATTTTACTTACTTTTAGTTCCCTTTTCGCAGTGTAAAAGGTTTAAAGCTGTGGAGCCTCCTTCCTCCTGGTCAGTTCGACTCGAGGGCCAAAACCTTCCGCTTCAGGGGGACCAGCGCCGGGTTTTAGGTCTGGTTGAGTTAAAAGAGAAGATTTGTTCAGACAACGCTTCCTTGTCTTCAGTTTCATTTTTATTCTCCCCGTAATGACGCACACTTTGAGTGGTTAAAGGAGAGACGTTAAAGGATGCCTCGGCTCCATTATTCTATTCACATCCCATAATGAGTCAAAGTCATTCATGCCGGGCTTAGTTTAATCCACAGTAATCTGTTGTTTCCTCTTATAATTGTTTTCTAATGTAGAACCAGATACCTAAACTCTCCTTTTTAATTAATTTTAATGGGATGTTTTTCTGAAAATATAAAAAATCTTTATTAGGAATAAGTAACCTTAAAAAATGAGACGATTCAAATAAGATTATCTTCATCTGTCTCGTCTGTTTAAACGTTCAATTCAATTAATTTTTATTTATATAGCACCAATTCACAACACGTCATCACAAGGATCTTAACAAAGTCAGACTCCATCAGATCCTCCAGATTGGTCAGAAAGTTTCCTCTCTAAGGAAACCCAGCAGGTTGCATCAAGTCTCTCCAAGCAGCATTCACTCCTCCTGAAAGAGCGTAGAGCCACAGTGGACAGTCGTCTGCATTGTTGATGGCTTTGCAGCAATCCCTCATACTGAGCATGCATGAAGCGACAGTGGAGAGGAAAACTCCCCTTTAACAGGGAGGAGAACCTCCAGCAGAACCAGGCTCAGTGTGAACGCTCATCTGCCTCGACCCACTGGGGGTTAGAGAAGACAGAGCAGAGACACAGAAAGCTCAGAAGCTCACATTGATCCAGGAGTACTTTCTATGTTAGATGGTAATAGAGGATGATCTGCCTCCCCTGGATGATGTCACAGCTAACAGAACGCCAGACCAGGTGTACCTACTATGAAGAGAAAAATGACAGAGAACATAAAGTTAAAAGCTGAAATGACGACAAGCAATGCAAATTGGAGAGCAGTAGGAGAACTCAGCAGGGTGAGAAAAATAGAGCCCGATGTCCTATCTGCTTCAGTTCATGGACGTCTGCAGACATTTCTCAGCGTTTGAGGCTGATTGAGGTCTGGACTTTGACTAGGCCATCAGAGAATGTTGATTCTTTTCTTTTTCAGCCGCTCTGTTTTATGTATGTTAGATTTGGGATCATTGTCCAGTTGAAGACCCGGTTTGGTCCAAGGTTCTGCTGTCAGACGGGTGGTTTGTTATACTAAGGAGCCCAGATCATCAGCCGATGGTTTAGAAAGGACCTTATAACCCATCAGGCGCCGCTGTTTGCTCCTAACACGCTATCCGCCCAAACTCCTACTATTCTAGAGGCGCTAGCGCCAATGAGGGTCCGTTAATTAACTGTCAGGTGTTTGGACCTGAGCTGATCTCTGGTCTCTGCTGCTCTCCACAGGGACACCTCAGGACAGGGGAGGTTCTGCACCATCTTCCGCTCGTATTCCCGCGGCGCCCAGGTGAGCGACAGCATCTGCGTTGTCTCTAGAGCTGATGTTCAGAAACGGAGAGACTCTGTGCTGACTTTTGGGTGTTTTTGTCTCTCCTCAGGGGATCCTGCTGGTTTATGACATCACCAACCGCTGGTCCTTCGACGGCATCGACAGGTGGATCCGGGAGATCGATGAGGTGATTCTGATTGGATCAGATAAAAGCTGTTAGCAATAATCAAAGAGCTCATGTTCTTCTTCGGTGCCACGTTTGTTTCCCCAGCGCTGTAACAAACGTCACGTGATTCCTGGATTTGGTACCGGTATCAATGATGTGCTGCAGATATTTACAGCCCAGTAAGATGCATGTATAGCACTGCAAAAAGGGAACTAAAAGAAAGTACATTTTTCTTGAAATTTGTGTATTTTTCCTTGATTTGAGCAGCTAAATAAGACTATTTGCCAATTTCCACCCCTAAAATAAGATCATTAGATATCCTGCACTTAAAAAGGGATCAATTCATCTCCATTATCTTGTTTCAAGTGCAAAAAGCTTATTCCATTGACAAATAGTCTTATTTACCTGATCAAATCAAGGAAGAATACTCATTTATAGAACATTTTACTTGCTGTCAGTTGGATTTTTGCAGTGAACCAGCACAAAACATGCGATAATGTTAGTGAAAAGTTGATCTGGTTTGCAGCGAATAAACAATTAAAAGGTGTTTCTGCCGTCCTGCTTTGGGTTTATAGAGCACATGGACCCCAGACAGAGAGCAGTCTGCACTGCTACTAGAGGAAAAATTGACATTTTTTCTATCACAACAAGGTTTTATTGAAAAGTCGCTTGTGGGCAACGGCTGGTTGGCTTTACTGTTAATGACTTGTTTCTTTCTCTTGTAAAACATTTTTACGTCGCATTAAACAACGAGCATCACCGAACATATGAGCGGCACACAGAGCCTGGATGCACGGTGCTGAAACTGCTAACATTTACTAGCAAATCTTAGCGATACGCATAGTGCGCAGCCCTAAGTTCAGCTGCTGCCGCTGCAGAAGAAGCAGAAAGAAGCACAAGCAGGGAAATCCAGCTGCTGCTGGAGCAGCCGCCTCACTCTGTCCTTCCTGCAGACATGGAAACAAAGAGGATGTTGCTGTGTGTGACTGTGGTGTATTTTTGGTCCCAGGAATGTGTTCTGCTTTTCCTGCTCCACCTCAGCCGAGCCGGCTCCCTCCAACACCTTTACCGACTCAAACAAAGCGAAAGGTTTCGCTTTTAGAGACCCGCGGCCGAGCTGATGGGGGAAAATGTGCCGTCCAACAGTCACACCTGATCAATAATTCAATTTTTGATTATCTTTCTATTAAAATCGTTTGTTCTTCCTTGGAGAAATCGAATTGCTGTAAAATCTCTTCCATATTTTCTTTCCCTGAAGCCAGACTTTAATGTTTTAAAGCGGTTCTGGTCTGTAGATCTGCAGGATTTCTGATTTTTTTCCTTTTTTGGCTACTGGATACAGTTTGACGTCTAAATCTCTTAAACGGTTAATATTGGGTAGAAACTTGGCATTTCTGAGCTTGTTGTCCAGCCTGATCTTTAAAGTCCTTATTTTCCCGAACAAGATGTGGATAAAAAATCAGAAACATTCATCTCCAGCAGAGGAACTGGATCTGAAAGTCATATCATAGATTTGAATAAATTATATTTTAGTTGTTTTTTTAACAGTCAACTTAGATATTTGTTGAACTCCCCAAAATGCCATGTAAACATCATGCCATGCCACTAAAGGTCCAACATGATCCCTTTTTGTTTTATAGAATAGTATCAACCTGTAAATAAAAGTTAAATATGACGAGACCTTCAGCTCCCAAGCAAAACTAAACATTTCCCTGCAACATAAATCTCAGTAATATAACCCGTATGTATTATTCATGAGTTTTTCTGGTTTTAATGTTCTTTCCGTAGATAATAACGGCGTCTCCACCGGTGTTGTTGAACCCGGGGCCTAAAGGCGCTCCGCCCTGCAGGGTTTAGGGGTTTTAAAGGACAGCTGATTAACGGGCTGAACTTTAGTCACCTGAATCATTACAGCAGGGAAACTTCTAATATTCAATTAAAAGGCTTTATTAATCCCAAAGGGAAGTGTTGCAGGAACTCATCCAGCAGGTTTCTCCAGATCTGCTGTAGATGCTGATGAGGGGAGGATCTCCTGCAGCGATTCAAATCATGCACACAGTTACTGGTGATTAAAGCAGGCAGAAGTAAAAACGGCTCATCAATCACAAACATGGTGGCTGGTTGTTAATGTCATCGCTCAGAGGGCCAAACGGAGCGCCAACAAGTTAACATGATGAGTTAAAGCAATAGTTCACAACAAAACTCTCATTTTTCACTGAGTTATGGTTCTTTATTTATAGAAACACAGAATTATTTAGCAGTTTAGAGTCGGGTCAAACCTGGACTGAATTATTTTGTATTTGTCAAGTCAAATTACACTTGAGATGAGTGTATTTTTAATAAATAAATAAAGTTATAATTTGCACTAAAAGAGATTGAATACGGGGGTGCAATTCACTGACGGCAGTAGTGAATTGCACGGAGACAATCCACCCACAAGACCAACGGAGACAATCTGCTTAATTGCTGCCTGGTGCGCTCAGGAGCTCATGACGTCACATACGCGGTGCATCCCTGAAGCGCAGGTGTGATATCAGTAGGAGCAGAAGTTATTGAGACACGGACGAGGATCCTGTTAAAACTAATACCAACGCAGCAGAGTACTTTGAACGTCTACAACGATTGGAGAGGCAGCCGGTAAGAAGTTAAACTTAAAATCTGTGCTACAGAGTCGCTACTGTTGCTGCTGAGCTGTTTGAGAGTGGTGTTTGTTTACGTGTTAGTGTGCAGCAGAATGGATGCGTAGCTCTGTTCAATATGGTTTTGCCATGCTTTGATTGTCTTGAGGAAATGTGTGGTAGTATGGCCATAAGCTGCGTATTTCTTAAATATTATTAGAAAGTGTTTGGTCGATTGGTGTGATAAGAGGGTCTGCCTTTTAATTGGGTTAACAGATATAAAGGATAAATAGGTTAAATGGGGTTTTGTGCAATTAAAGTGGCAATATGTGGTTTGTGCTACGTAAGCTTGTATGTGTTATTCATCAAGTAGCATTTTGTATTGAATGGAGTATTTAAGGCTGACATTTACATGTATATTTGTAAAAATTTATGGATATTTATGTGTGTAATTTTTTTTTTTTTTTTTTGTCTAAAGGTTTTTTACCTGTTTGACCACTGCTAAAGAGAATAAAAGAAAAAAGAAGTGGAAAAGAAGCAAACTGAGTGGATTCCAGTTTATTCTCCATGTAGACGGGTCATAATCCCTTTCAAGTTGGGGAAGCTGCATAACTGAGTTGGCAACTTGACAGTAAAAAACCGGTTCCAGGAATTGGAACCTAGATAGCCAGAGAATACAGCTCAGATTGACAACCGAAGACCAGGCGATTAAGAAGTGTGGAAAGCCACCAAGCTCGGACCTGGGGAGAAGTCAGGAGCTTGATTACTGGCGCGTAGAAGGAAAGTACAAGGAAAATTTAAAGCAAAGAAAGTGCACTTACTTTGTTATCCGTGAACGACCTGCAGAGATGTTAAAGACCGCTGACGAGCTGAAAAAGGACCGGACTGTGGCAAAGAGAGCATTTTCCCGCATGGCTAACATCCTGCTGAAGACCTATGATAACAAATCAGTATTAGAACTAGAAGATGGATTCGGTAATCTCACACAAGCAGCAGAAAGAGTCTGGGAAGCCAATGATGATTTAGAAGCTAGACTTCTCGAGGATAAAGAGTCTGAGGTGGGTGCTGAAGAAGCAGAGTTGTCTGATCAGCAAAAGGCAGACCTAGTAAAGACGGCTGGTGAGTGTGAAGAAACATTGAAGGAAGTCAGACGTCTTCTCCAAAACGTGCTGTGGGCCCAAAATGGAGAACACGATGTGCTCACGGCGCTCCAAGTGGCAGAAGTTGAAAGCAGGCGCACAGGTGCAGTGGACGTCAACAGCAGGCTCGAAGCCTATGAATTCATGCTGGGTCACCTTCAAGATCTTGCGAAAGCAGCAAAAGTGTCCTTTGAGCGATGGAAGCGATGGACACCAGCCAAGCAGAAGCAAGACATCCAGGGACGGTTGAAGGATCTCGACCAGAAAATTCCTTTGCTCGTGTCCAGGAAAATGGACTTCATTTGCGAGAAGATGAAAGAGGATCAACGACAAGTAACCCCTGTCTTCCAAAATCTTTCAGCGCCTGTCATTAGACTGAAGCCAACTTCTCTTCCCAAATTTTCTGGCAACAAGCGTGACTTCCATAGATGGAGGAAGGACTGGGAGGCTCTGCAAAAACAAGGTGAGCCCTCAGGCTCAAAGGAAGTAAAAAAGTTCCAGTTGCTGGACAGTCTGGAAGAGAAGGTCACTCAGGACCTGAGGCTCTCCCATTATCAGGAAGTAGATGACATCTTTCGCGTTCTTGAAAACCGTTTTGGGAACCAAACCGCCATTGCCATTGAGATTGTGGAAGAGGTGCAGAGAATGCCAGCTGTTAGGAAACACCAACCTAGGAAGATAGTGGAGTTGATCCAAACAGTTGAGAAGGCACTGCAGGACCTGAGCGACCTTGGAGATACAGGGGCAATCAAAAATCCATTAGTCACAAGGTCTGTTGAAAGTAAGCTCCCCGAAACCCTGAAAAAGGAGTGGCTTGTATATGCAGCTGACGGTCGAAATGCTATAGTCCCAGGCAACAGATTTGACGGCCTGCTGGCTTTTCTCAAGGAGCAAGAGGCCATTTATGAGCAGCTCGAGCACTTGAAGGAAGAGGAACCAAAGAGAGAAGCGAGGTCTGATCCAAGGCACGCAAGAACAAGGGCCACAAAGTCAAATGATGTGCCAGCAGGATGTGTCGTCTGTGGTGATGGAAAACATCGGAAGAAGCTGTACTTCTGTAAGCAGTTCCGGGCCCTGACGCCAGCAGATAAGAACATGGCGGTCAAGAAGCTAGGGGCATGTGAGAGATGTCTCGAACTTCATGATGGCCGAGCATATTGCAAACCCACTTACCTCTGCAAGCATCCAGACTGTAAGGACCAGCGCCTTCCTGAACACCATTATTATCTGTGTTCAAATGCTGCACCAAGAGGCGGAGCCATGCCGAAGAGGAGTGAGTACCAAAAGGCAGGCAGGAATGGATATACGGCTAATCAGGAGGACTTTATCCGAAAGCTCCCCCCAGAACTGGCAGAGCAGTGTCGACAAGCTTTCTCCAATGCCGTCTCAAAGACATTAAGCACTGAGATCACGCCATCCAGCCTGCTTGGGCAGCATGGTCTGCAAGAGTTTCCAGTCATAATGATGCTACTCGAAGTGACGGCCAATGCCGGGCAAAAGATTGGCACTCTGATTGACCTAGCATCAGATACGAACTATATCACCCACAAAGCAGCAGGGAGACTGAACCTCAGGAGTGAGGCGATCACTCTCGTCGTCCACGGTGTTGGGGGCATGAAGACCCACGTGGAGACAAGAAGGTACTTGTTAAAGATTAGAGTAAAGACCTCAAAAGGAATCCTGCAGTCCCATCAATTAGTCTGCTACGGGCTCAACAATATAGCCGATGTCCACAAGGGTGTAACAGCACAGCAACTGCATAGGCTCTTTCCCGACGTGCCCATTGAGGAGCTTACAAGACCCAAAAAAATTGATCTTCTAATAAGCCATAGAGAGGGCAAGCTGGCACCACAGCGAATCAGAGTCGTTGGAGACCTTGTGCTCTGGGACGGGCCATTGGGGAAGACCATTGGGGGCACCCATCCGGACCTGTTTGAAGATGTCGTCGTGTCAGCCCACACATCAAGCACTCATTTCGCTAGGTCAATGAGGACAGCCGCCACAAAGTATGAGGAGTTCCTGGCCAGGCCCCCCAGGCAACAACCACCAATCGGTCAGCTCCCCCATGGCATCCAGGTGGCCACGACTTTAACCACCTGCCACGACTTCCTGGAATGGTGGAGGTGGGACAGTGTTGGCGCTGCCTGTGAACCCAGGTGTGGAGGCTGCCGGTGCGGAAATTGTCAACCAGGAGGCAAAGACATGACCCTTGCTGAGGAGCGGGAACTGGAAGTAGTGAAAGGGGGGCTCACATACGTCACAAGTGACTACCACAGCAAAGACCCTCACTGGCATGCCAGATATCCTTGGCTTGAAGATCCTGTTTCACTCCCAAACAATAAAGGAGCGGTTGAGGCCACCTTCCTTAGAACAGAAAGGCACCTCGCTAAGGAGCCTAAATGGAAAACTGCCTATGCTGCCCAGGTGCATGACATGGTCTCTAGAGGAGCCGCAATCAAGCTGTCTAAGAACACAGTTTCTAGTTGGACCGGACCAGTGTGGTATGTTAGCCATCTCATAGCACTAAATCCTCACTCCATAACGACCCCAGTGAGGCTGGTCTGGAACAGCAGCCAGAAGTTCAGAGGTGTGAGCCTGAACGATATGCTGATGAAGGGCCCAGATGTCCTCAACTCTATTCGGGCTGTCCTCCTGAGGTTCCGAAGTGGAGTTTTCGCCGCCATCGGTGACATAAAAAAGATGTACAATTCAGTCTGGCTTGAGGACCGTGAAGTGCATTTACACAGGTTCCTGTGGCGAGACTCTGAAGATGAGGAGTTAGGAGAGTATGCCATTACAAGGGTTAATATTGGAGACAAGCCAGCAGGGTGCATTGCACAGCTTGCTATGCGGGAGACCTCAAATCTGCCTCAGTTTATGCATCTGGAGGAGGAGCGACGTATACTTGAACAAGATAGCTATGTCGATGACCTCCTTACATCAGACAATGATTTCAGTCACCTGAGAGCCGTGGCTACCAACATAGAGCAAATTCTTAAGGCCGGGGGATTTCATCTCAAGCCGTGGGTGTTCTCGGGGCAAAGTGGGAGGCAGGAGCCTCAGGGGGAGCCAGATGATCAAGTGAGAGCCAAAACTGGAACGATGGTCCTTCCCAATCAGATGGGTGATGACGACAACAAAGCGCTCGGTTTGGGCTACGTCGTTGAAGAAGACAAGCTTCATGTCATGACTGCAATCAACTTTTCAAAAAGGAAAAAGAAGATGCGGTTTGGTCAAAACCTTCGTCAAGAGGAAGTAAGGTCTCAAACACCAAATCCCCTGACAAGAAGGGAGCTGCTCAGTCAAGTAGCTGGACTTTATGATCCTGGTGGCCTCGTCACTCCTGCAAAACAGAGAGGAGCTATCCTGGTACGCAGAGCTTTCCAGGAAGCCAAAAGCAAAAGTTGCCCTACTAAAGATACATGGGACACAGCACTTTCGGAGGGGCTAAGGGAGGATGCAATCGAGCTATTCGAACAATATGTTCAGCTCTGCAGTGTCAAGTTCTCCAGGGCTCTAACCCCAACATGTCATGCAGGTGAGCCATATGCAGTCACGTTCTCGGATGGGAGCGAGCACGCCTACGGGGCAGTGATGTACCTGAGGTGGAGCATTGACCAAAAGCCTGTTGTTCGATTGGTGGAGTCTAAAGCTAAGTTGACCCCCTTGGATCAGAAGGGTGATGCCGTAAAGTCAGAAGTCTGTGGAGCCGTGTTTGCCTCCCGCCTGAAAAGGTACTTCGAAGCTCACAGCAGAATTAAAGTTGAAAGATGGTTCCACTTTGTTGATAGCCAGACTGTCCTTGGTGCAATCCAGAGGGAGAGTTATGGGTATCAAACCTTCTTTGCAAATCGCATTGGGGAGATCCAGAGCAACTCACAAGTCCAGGACTGGTGGTGGATTCCTGGGCCACAGAACATCGCAGACCTGATCACGAGAGGCGGAGGGCCCGAAGACTTAGATGAGGGCTCTGAGTGGCAGAATGGTCCTAAGTTCTTACATTTCCCTGTGAATAAATGGCCTATCAAATCTGCAAAGGAAATTGCTGCTGCTGCAAGGGACAGCATCAATAAGCTGCAGAAGAAAGCTTTTGTGGCTGTGTTGACGAGGTCCCAGACTGTAAAGCAAGCAGCACTTCAAGATCAGGGCCAGACTCGAGCTGGATGTAGGCCTGCAGTTCAGAGTCTCGTCGACGCCACACGATTCAGCGACTTATCTAAACTTGTGAAGGTCATTGCCTGGGTCTGGAGAGCAGCAAGAAAGTTTCTTGGACCAAGCCGAACCCTTAGTAGACCAAAGTGGGAGGCGGTTCTTTCAAGTGGCATAATCACGGTTAGAGAAAGGAAGGACGCACTGAGTGACCTTTTTCTTGCGGCACAAGAGGGCGCCAAATTCCCCAGCACGACGACCGATAGACTTGTCGTCTATAGAGCACAGGACACTGGACTTCTCGTCTGCGGGGGCAGGGTGCAGAGCTTTGAGGGAGCCCAGGCTGCCGTCCCTCTTTTGCCGGGTGACTCATGGGTGGCCACATTGCTAGCTCGAGAGTCTCATAGTAAGGGTCATGATGGAGTAGCTGGGACATTGCTCAAGATGAGAAGGAAGGCCTGGGTCATCAGAGGAAGGAGGATTGCACAAAAGGTTGTCGATGCGTGTCTGCATTGTAGAAAGGCAAAGGCAAGAAGGTGTCGGCAAGTCATGGCTGACCTGCCACCTGAGAGGACTGAACCTGCTGCACCCTTTGAGTTTACAACTGTGGACCTCTTCGGACCATATCAGGTCAAGGATGACGTTAAAAGAAGAGTGGAGATGAAGGTGTGGGGCGTAGTCTTCTGTTGTATGGCTAGCAGAGCCATCCACACTGAGTTGGCCAATGCAGTCTCCACAGATGCCTTTTTGATGGCCTATCAAAGGTTTTCAGCGATCCGGGGGCACCCGCGAAAACTTTGGTCAGACCCTGGCACCAATTTTATTGGTGCGAAGTCGGTCTTGGCAGATTTGCACAGATTCCTGGATAGCCAGAATAGAGTTGCTCTGGAAGAAACAGCTGCAAGGAATGGGACTGTATGGGAGTGGAAGATCCATCCAGCAGATTCTCCACACAGAAACGGTGCTGCAGAGGCTGCTGTACGCGTTGTGAAGAGGGCGCTGAAGAGTCTGGGGAAGGGGTCCACACTAAGGTACAGTGAGTTTCATACAGCTTTGTGTTTGGCTGCCAACCTGGCGAATGAACGGCCGATTGATGCCAGGGTGCAGAGCCAGGAGGACTGTATTCAGTATGTGTCACCTAATTCTCTGCTGCTAGGAAGAGCCTCCCAATGTGGCGATGTCAAGGTCTTTGATTTTACCAGTTACCCTTACAGGAGACTTCAAGAAATGCAGTCAGAAGTCAACAAGTTCTGGAAGAGCTGGAGCCAGATTACCGGTCCCAACCTCTTTGTAAGGAGTAAGTGGCACACCAGTGAGAGGAATGTGGCTGTCGGGGACATTGTCTGGCTGTGCGACCAAAATGCGATGCGGGGCCAGTTCAAGCTCGGCAGAGTTGTCAGCACCAATCCAGACAGTAAGGGAGTTGTGCGGGACGTTAACGTGAGGGTTGTCCCAAGTTACTGTGTCCCAGTTGTGAGAGCTGTGGGAGCAAGAAAGTCAAAGGCTGATGGGCAAAGAGAGGAAACTAGAGCAACAGTCCTTCGCAGGGATGTCCGGCGGCTTGTCGTCCTGTTGGCTGCCGAGGAGCAAGGGGGCCATGGGGTTTGACTTTGGAGTGGCGACCTTCCCAGTGTGTTCACAGGAAAGCTCGAGTGGGAGGTGTCAAGTCAAATTACACTTGAGATGAGTGTATTTTTAATAAATAAATAAAGTTATAATTTGCACTAAAAGAGATTGAATACGGGGGTGCAATTCACTGACGGCAGTAGTGAATTGCACGGAGACAATCCACCCACAAGACCAACGGAGACAATCTGCTTAATTGCTGCCTGGTGCGCTCAGGAGCTCATGACGTCACATACGCGGTGCATCCCTGAAGCGCAGGTGTGATATCAGTAGGAGCAGAAGTTATTGAGACACGGACGAGGATCCTGTTAAAACTAATACCAACGCAGCAGAGTACTTTGAACGTCTACAACGATTGGAGAGGCAGCCGGTAAGAAGTTAAACTTAAAATCTGTGCTACAGAGTCGCTACTGTTGCTGCTGAGCTGTTTGAGAGTGGTGTTTGTTTACGTGTTAGTGTGCAGCAGAATGGATGCGTAGCTCTGTTCAATATGGTTTTGCCATGCTTTGATTGTCTTGAGGAAATGTGTGGTAGTATGGCCATAAGCTGCGTATTTCTTAAATATTATTAGAAAGTGTTTGGTCGATTGGTGTGATAAGAGGGTCTGCCTTTTAATTGGGTTAACAGATATAAAGGATAAATAGGTTAAATGGGGTTTTGTGCAATTAAAGTGGCAATATGTGGTTTGTGCTACGTAAGCTTGTATGTGTTATTCATCAAGTAGCATTTTGTATTGAATGGAGTATTTAAGGCTGACATTTACATGTATATTTGTAAAAATTTATGGATATTTATGTGTGTAATTTTTTTTTTTTTTTTTGTCTAAAGGTTTTTTACCTGTTTGACCACTGCTAAAGAGAATAAAAGAAAAAAGAAGTGGAAAAGAAGCAAACTGAGTGGATTCCAGTTTATTCTCCATGTAGACGGGTCATAATCCCTTTCAAGTTGGGGAAGCTGCATAACTGAGTTGGCAACTTGACAGTATTAATTACAGATTCCTTGAAATTGTTTATTAGATACTAGATTATTTAAATCTTTATGTGAAAACCAGGAAATACCACAAGTCTGCGTTTTCTCAAAGTATTTAGAAATCGTGTTAAAATCTTGACTGAGATGATTTATCTGCCGGGTTTTATCTTCTCTAGAGCCGAATAATTTACTGGAGCTCAACCCACCTGGTGTTGGAGACGTTTAATGGAGACCGGACCGATTTAATGGTCTCTGATTAGGGCTTGGCGAGAAATCGATTTTATCGATTAATCCAAATTAACATTTTGTAAAGATTTATGTTTGAAAAATTATTATTATTATATTTTTGGCCAAAGCACGCTTGGGCTTCCATGAAACTTTGTATTATATCAGTCCAAAAAGGGGAAACTGATTTGCTAATAGAACGCAACGTTAAAAGTATGTTTAGGAAAATAAAATAAAAGTTAATTTGAAGCTATAAATGTGAAGTGAGTCCTTTTGGCATATTTCAGAGCTTATAATTAGTTGAACTTTAAATTCAGGTCAACTTCCAGATGAGATGTTATTAAAAGTTATTAAAAATAATTTCAGTAATTTGTTTTCATGAAATGAAAGGTTAAAAAAATCAATTAATCGGAGTAGGTTAAATAAAATTTTATTTTTAAGCCATGTCACCCAGCCCCAACTCTGGTTGAGTATTGGTCAGAAAATGATGGAAAAGCAGCCGAAGTCCAGAGAAAACTGTGACGGACCTTCAGAAAGATGGGGATCTGTTGATCAAGACGACGTTTAACGACTACAGGGACGTTTTTCTGCTTGGAGGAAACCAGGGATGAATAAATAGGTTAAGAATCTGATAGAAACTGAAACCGTTGGATCTCCGCTGCTGTCAGAAACCTTTTCCTCGCCTGTGTCTCGTCTGCTGCTGTCGCTTTGTTCAGTCGGCGCTCAGCAGCGGTTCTGAGCGGGAAAAGCCAGCAGGCGGGGATCTCAGCGAGGAGCCTGATGAGGGATGGCGGGCGACGGAGGGCGCCGTGTTTGACCTGTTGGGCCGACGAGGCTGAATCAGAGAAACCTGCGGCGCGTTGAATTATTAAACCTCCGCTGGTCGCTTTGTGGAAGCGAAGTCGCTCTTATCAGCTCCGGTTTGCTGCCACTCAACAGTCTGGTTTCTTCCTGTATCACCAGCATGCTCCAGGCGTGCCTCGGATCCTCGTCGGCAACCGCCTCCACCTGGCCTTCAAGCGGCAGGTCCCCACCGAGCAGGCGCGGGCGTACGCCGAGAAGAACGGCATGACCTTCTTCGAAGTGAGCCCCCTGTGCAACTTCAACGTGATCGAGTCGTTCACGGAGCTGTCGCGGATCGTCCTGATGAGGCACGGCATGGAGAAGTTCTGGAGGCCCAACAGAGGTGAGCGTCACATGACTCAGATTCAGCCAATAAGAGCTGCAGAAGATCGTTAATAAATTAGCTTAATTAGCGTTCCAGTCAGAGGTTTCCATCGCTCTCTGTGGACCTGAACGTCAGTCATTTCTGACTTTTAATCATTTATTTTACCCTGTTTTCCGCTCAGGGTGCCGTGATTATACACCATGAAACTACATGAGGCAATACAAAAACAGAACTAACTCCAAGTTAAATTTACTTGAAATTAGTGTAGTTATCCCTGATTAGAGCAGATGAATGAGATGATCTGCCAATGGAATATGATATTTGCACTTAAAATAGGAACAACTCATCTCCGTCAGCTTTTTGAGGTGCAGTATATCTAATTATCTTATTTTAGGGGTCAAAATACTCATTTCATTGGCAGAAAATCTTATTTACGTGCTCAAACAAAGGACAAATACACTAATTTCAAGAAAATTAGACTTTTAGTTCCGTTTTTGCAGTGAATGCTAAATTAATGCAAAGTCCTGCATAATTAGGTCAGACTCCATACCGATACTAAGAAAATTCAAATTTTTAATACCAATAACATTTCTTGGAAGACACAATAAATGATTAAATACAATATGACATACTCAACTTTAACTTCCTTTATTAGAGCAAAACCAGTAAGAATGAAAAAATTCTGTCCTCAGTTGGAGAAATAAATCATTTAAAAGTGTCACTTCCTTGTTTGGTAAAACAGTAGACAGGGTAACACTGATAGTGTAAGTTAATGTGCTTTATGTTAGTGTTAGTAAAAACAATTTACATTTGATTCAGTCCTGTAATTTTTATTTGCTTATTTTTAGTGTTTTTTTTGTTTACTTGTTGATTTGCTGGTAAAGAATCGATTTAAACTAAAATAGTTTTAACCCTTTAAATCTTCTTCATACAAATATTTCTGAGACTTCTACCTCTTCAACAAAGTCAGTATTTTTATGAACTTTTTTACAAATTTACAACATAAAAAGATAAATATATTTACACACCCTATATAAAAAAATGCAGAAAACATGAGGAAAATGTATTTATTGGTCTAAACCACGTGTCAAACTCGAGGCCCGCAGGCCGAATCCGGCCCGTCAAGGAAATTTATCCGGCCCTCAGCCAAAAGATGCATATCATGTGATAAAGTAGAAGCATATATAATTTTAAATTGTACAAAGTGGCTAAAACTGTGCCTCCTGTAGCGAATGTTTATTATTTTTTTTAACTATGTAGTAACAGCTTCCTGCCACTAGATGTTTTCCACAACACATTAAAGCAACCAGAAATGTCCAGAAAGAGAAAAAGTGATGCAGAATCATGAGTTTAAAGTGTAACTCACCTCAAAATTAAACTTTCTTTGCAGATAAACAGAATGAACTGGGCCTAAGGTGCTACTTTTATGTCACATTTTTTTATGTAAACTGGAATGAAATTCTGAAATCAAAAGTATCACCTATACAGCTGCAACCGACCCTTTTAATGACTTCATGATGCCAAAGTGGCCCAATATAGAACGTATTAGTTACGATATAAAGAAAATTTGAAAGCCTGATGTTTTATTTATTTATTTTCTAAAGCAGACAAAAAAGATTTTCTTTTTTCCTTCCAAAGTACCCGCATGGCGTTGAGCCTGCGGTGCCGTACCGGACCCGTCTTCCTGCTCTGACGTTTTCCTTCCTCTCCTCAGTGTTCAGCCTGCAGGACCTCTGCTGCAGAGCCATCGTGTCCTGCACGCCCGTCCACCTCATCGACAAGCTGCCGCTGCCCGTCGCCATCAAGTCCCACCTCAAGTCCTTCTCCATGGCCAACGGCATGAACGCCGTCATGATGCACGGACGCTCGTACTCGCTGGCCAACCCGGCCGGTGGCTCCAAGGGCAACAGCCTGAAGCGCTCCAAGTCCATCCGTCCTCCTCAGAGCCCGCCGCAGAACTGCACCCGCAGCAACTGTAAGATCTCCTAACTGCCGCTGGGCCCGGAGGACGGCTACAGACTCTCTGTCACTACACCGTGGAGAACCGGACTCCAGAACCTCTGCCGTCTGTCAGGTTATGACTACATGTACAGAAACGTCACTGATTCTGGTTCCTCCGCGTCGCCGACATCACCTGTTCTCAGTCCTCCTCTTCTGTTGTTTTAAAGACCGATAAGCTAACCGTTCAGACACTACAGAACCCTTAAACCCGACGGACCCGAACTCGGGTCCAGGCTTGATTTTTTTGTGCCTTGATCCACGTTTCTTTGGTTCTCGGAGGACGGGCAGAGTCCGGCGTTCCCACGGGACCCGGTTCAGATTTTAGATCTGCTTCGGATTTTTGTTTCTCAGTCAATTGAAGCGTCGGAACCAACCCGGTCAGATTCCAAAACTGGTTCTAATGGATTCGCAGAGCTGCTCATACGAGGGACTGGGAATGTCTGGGCTGTTGTCGGGTGGATGATTAAGAGACCCGGCAGAGACGGGGAGCCCGGTTCCAGGCCGTGTTTCTGTTTACTCCAGACGTTAATCTGTCGGTCTGACCGCAGGTTTATGGTCTCGTTTTTAAGGAAACATCTCAGGATTCATCCTGCAGACAGACGCTGTTTCCCTCTTTCAGAACCGAACATGTTCGTTCTCTAGAGACCGAGTCGACTCCTGGACTAGCCTCCATCCCTCCGGTTTTCCACAACTAGAAAAATGAAACCAGTCGGAGTAGCTGGACGGGTCCAGGCTGACGCAGGCGTTGTTGACAGTAAACTCTGACCCGTGTTTAACGTTTTTAAGTCTGTTTTTCCTTCGTCGGCTCCACTTTGAGTCCTTTTTAAAAGATCCAAACCGATCGCTTTGGAGAGAAAAGACGTCAATGGCCGTAAAACAACGAAAACACTGATTTATATCAGCAGTTTGGGCTCCTTTTTTACCAGTGAAGCAAAAACATGAATTGGAATCAAATGAAGCCGAAAATAACAGAGGATGATTCCTGGAAGCGGATCATATGAACCGGTTCCTATGATCCGGTTCCTACATGGTCGCAGTTTCAGTATTTTCCAGAACTGACTGATTATAGATACATGCATATCCTTCCTTCCTTCCTTTCTCCTTCCCTCGTTATCTTCTCGCTGTGCTGCGTTCAGGTGCTGCGGGACTTTTCAGTTTCCCGCTGGATCGCTCGTGCACAAACAAGCTGGAACACGTGAAGTTTTCCGATCCGCCGCCTTTTATCCTCCAAACTGTTCCTGATGGATCTCCCTGGAGACCCGGCGCAGCACGTCTTCTTCTTCCTCCGTCTGATCTGCAGCGCTGTCTCCGCCTGCCGTCCCATGATTCCTTGCTGTTAAATGATAGATGCTCTGCGGGGTTTCATCTTTCATCCCTCCAGCTTCCCGTTTGCTCCTCTGCAGCTCCGGCCTGTTTTTACTCCTCGTTTTCTGCTCGCTTCGCGTCTTTATTTTCTTTTTGGTCAAAGTTTTCCTGCAGCTTTCAGCGCAGTTTGGACCGTTTTAACGTCTTTTTATTGAAATCCGTTCGCTTCATTTCCTGGAAATCCACCAGGATGGATCACAGTCGCAAATGAACAAATTTAAAATCTAGGTTCTGTATGATGGTTGCGATCCAGTTTTCCTGCGGTGTAGAACCCGAGACAGAACCCACTGGTGGTCCAGATCGGCTCGCGTTAGAAGCAGACGGCTCCAAAAGTATCTGAAACTTGTAATCTGACGGTAAAACCCGACTTTTCGAGGGAGGCCGTGGCGTTAGGTCTGACATTCCCGGTCCTTAGAGGACGAATGCTGCTGGTTCTGCTGGTTCTGACGGTAAAGGTCCGTCACCAGGCTGGTTATTTAGCACGTGGGGTGAGATTGGATCCATTCACTGCAGGATGAATCTTCCTGTTTCTGTATGTTCTGCCGTTTATGTTCATCGGAGTGTTTTTTGTTTTGCCGGCGGCACCAGAACGGAGCGGGTCAAAGAGCTCCAGCTCCTCCTGGCTCTTCGTCACGACCGAGCACAGATCACACTATAATCACCCACATGGTTCTATGGTTCTGCAGATTTGTGGGTCTCGGCTCTGAGACCCGCTGATTGTTGGAGGTTCGGACCCGAATATGTCCTGCTCGGTTATGGTAGAACCAGCCTGTAAGACACTAGTCCAGTTGATTCCCTGAAGCTGCTGAGTGATCTGAAGCGTGAGGATGTGTGATGATGATGATGATGATGATGTTCTGTTTTTAAATTATTGATTGTACAGTTCAAGGCAACATGTATGAAGAGACTGTTTCACAATAAAACTGTTGAATGTCTCAGAGGCTGCGAGTGGATTTTATTCTCCTTGTTTTCTGCTTCCATATCTGGGTTTATTAGAGGATGCTGCCCCCTGCTGGATGCACCAGGACGAGGCTTCGGTTCATCTGTCCGTCTCCGGGTTAGGGACAGGAGGCAGCCCTGATGGGGTTCAAACCTCCCTGGGAACAAGCCTGAGTTTCTGCAAGCAGCCTTTGCTTTAGTTGTCTAAGGTCCAAATAGCTCTTAAAACAGTCCTGGTACCCCAGACCACAGCAGAACCTCCACAGAGTGTCAGTGTTTGGTAGAGATCTGGTCCTCCAGGGTGAAAGCCACTCTGCTTCTCCTCCGTCTGAAGCTCGGTAAAGTTCACGGGTCAAAGGCGCCAGCAGAACCACATGTCCACTTCCTCTGTGAGTTCTGAGTGGAGAGAGAGATTCTAGGGTGTGGAAGTGGGTGGGCAGATCTTTGCTTCAGCAGGAGGGACGATGTGCAGCGGGAGAAGTCCTGCAGGCCTGGTGAAACAGACACCAGTTCAAAACAGGTTTTCAGAGGAGCTTCTTGGTTCTGAAGAAAACTGGATCAAGATCCAGATCACAATTAAGGGGCGACTGGGTAGAGTAGTCAGGAAGATTGTGGGTTCGGTTCCAGCTTCCTCCTATGACATGTACCCCTGGGCAAGGCACTTTTCCCCCGGCTGGCCTAGAAAAGCGTTAAATTCAGTCCATTTACCATTAATTAGTATTTTTTGTCCAGAAGTTAATTTCCACTAAACTAGTTGTGTCCAAACTTTTTGCCATGAGGACCAAAAATCATAATATTTGAAGCGCTTAGGGGGCAAAACAAAATTACATTTTCTTTAAATAAAAATCTAAGAACAAAATTCTGCTCAGTAACAAAAAACTTTTTACTTAACTTTTCTTCACAAATCTATTTTTCTATTTATCTTTAAATCTTTGTTTATCTCAAACATAAAATAGTCTTTGACAACTGTGTTATAAGAGTTTTCAATGTTTTTGGGTTTATTTATATTTTTATTTTACAAGAAGCTTTTTTAAGTTCCAGCTCAGCAGTAAGGATGAGGTAAGGGTCACGCTCGCTATATTAAGGCTTCTTTTAGGTAAAACTTGCCAGACATTTGTGGCTATATTTACTGCAAAAATCAAATGAATGCAGGAACCTCGGTGATAAACGAATAATTTTTTGTTGTGGCAAACATTTTTCCCTACTCTTCTTACTTAGTTTCCAAAGGCTTTGTCTGTGAAAATGTTGCCCTGAAAAATAAGTGTCCATCTGCATCAACAGTAGCCAAATTTCCTCCATGCCTTAATTCTCAGGGGGCCGTACAAAACCATTTGGAGGGCCGCAAAAATATGGAGCTAAACCACTGACAGCTTGCAATGACATCAAAAAGAGATTTGGTATTGATCAAACAGGGATAAATCTCATTTCACGTCACTTTATGCTGCAGCTTTTTTTCCGATGAGATGTTTTGAGTGTCACTGCAGAGCTCCTTCAGCTATGATGTCACTACAGTCCTTAGCTGTAGAAGATAATATTAATGAAAATAATACCCTTCGTTGTCGTCGAGCAGCGTTACATCAACCGAGGCTTTACAAACATTCACTACAGGTAGATGATGAAGAGTACCGGAAAAACGAATGGCCGGTGAAGAAGCCTTCAACTTCACGCTGCCCCCAACGGCAAAACAGTGCCAGCTTGTAGTGACAATGAAAACGTCTCGTTGGAAAAAACTGCAGCACAAAATGAGAGTGTACGTTTTTACGTTCTAACAATGTTTGATTTTTCAATGTTTGGCTTTTCAGTGTTTGACTTTTCAATATTTGTATTTTTAGTGTTTGTATTTGATTTTTCATTGTTTGTATTGTCAATGTTTTACTTTTCAATGTTTGACTCATCAATATTTGGCTTTTCATGCTTTTCATTGTGTTTTCAGTGTTTGATTTTTTCAATGTTTGACTTTTTAATGTTTGGGTTTTCAATGTTTGATTTATCAATGTTTGGCTTTTCATTCTTTTCCATATTTGTATTTTTAGTATTTGATTTTTCAGTGTTTGACTTTTCAATGTTTGATTTTTTTTTATGTTTGATTTTTCAGTGTTTGTATTTTCAGTGTTTGAAAATACAAACACTGAAAATACAATGTTTGACTTCAATGTTTTCAATATTTGTATTTTCAGTGTTTGATTTTTCAGTGTTTGACTTATTAATGTTTGAATTTTCAATGGCAAATCTCGTTTCCGTATCATTGCATGCTGTCGCTGGTTTAGCGCCATACAAACCGTCCCCGGGCCACACTTTGGACACCCCTGCACTAAACAAAGGGTTTGATGCAGACCGGACCACTTTCTGTCGTGCATCTTCCGGGCCGCTAGGCGGCAGCATAAACCCTAAGCAGGAGTCAGACGCAGGGCTGCAGGTTATCGTGTTTCGGTTTCAACGCCTAAAAAACAGCTAAAATCCCGCAAACATGCCCACATTTTAGCCGCCTCCGGCCGCATTATGTCCAGCATCCAGCTCCTCCGGGTCCTGGTCAACGAGCGGCTCTCCGCGGCCGCAGACGAGATCTTCGAGGCGGTGAAGAAAACCATCTCGGACTACGAGGATGAGCTGCTGCTCTCCAAGCAGGAGCTCCAGCGGCAGCGCAGGATGCTCCAGGGGATGGCCGGGCCTCCAGCGAGCCCGGGTGGGCGCCCAGGTGGGTGGGCTCTCGGTGTGTTTCTATCACAGGCCTCCGGGGTAGAGCTGCGGCTGCGTCTAACTCCTGGATCCCAAGCAGCAGGAGGCCCGTTATTGATTTTCGTTTGACCAAATTTAAACAATAGAAGTCAGTTTTTAGTTTGATTTAAATTTTTGTGTCCGGTTCTACTAATATATGATCAATATTTTGACCACATTTAACCTGAATCCCATTAGCAGAATGACTCGGATCTAAATTTACACCCGCAAAGATGTTTTATATAAAAACTGATATAAATTAAGGAATTCATGATAATTCTCAAAACTACAAGTCTAATACACAAGTTATAAAATGTGTCTTAATTAAAAAAAATACAAGTTAACATTTGTGGTAAGATTTAACCACGAAGCAGCTTTTTAAACAGGAAAAAGTAAATTTAAATTATTTATTAAAAAACTACTTTATAATTTATCTTGTAAGTTATTTTATTTTGTTGGAATAAATTATTAAACTCATTGACATGCAAATGTTTTATTTGCTAGTTGAGCAATATCGATTTTTTCTAAATGTAACTTTATACAAGTTAAGGAAACTATAGGAATAAATAATAAATCTTTTATGGTATTTTTTAGAATCATTGACCAAACTCTATTTTATAAACCTGCTAATTAAAGGGTTTTAGGCTAACTTCTCGAAATATACAATATATTTTAAAAAGCCATAAAATAGATTTATGGTATGTGGAAAAGTTCAATACTTTTAAAAGCCACTGTACAACAGGACGGTTTAGATCAAAGCGGATTAATGTGTTAGAACGGTCTAGTCAAAGTCCGGACCCAAACCCAAGTAGAAATCTGTGGAGGGTCTTAAAATCAACGGTCATCGCTGGGTTATCTGACTGAGCTGAAATAAATATGCTGGTAGAGACAAACACATCAAAAAGGAATAATTACAAATGCACACCGCACCAATCAGATTTATGATCGTAAAAACTGTGCTTTACTTACATTGGTCCATCACATGCATTCAATTAGCCGTTATTTTACTACAATCTCTGCTATTTTTCGGTAGACTCAAAGGTGGATAAAACTAATTTCGTGATTTCAACTACGAATTCAGCACAAATCAACTGTGAGGACATCATCTGGGCACCTTCTAACTTTTAAACCCTTTTTAAACTGTTATGAATATTTGTGTAGTGGTAAAAGCTGTTTGAAGCAACTTTTATTGTTAAATTCAGTTTTTTTATATCCCCTATTTTTCCAGCAGAGGAACCCCAGTTGACCTTGTGCGTCTGGGACGAGGACTTTACCTCGGAGCAGCAGCAGAAAGAAGAGCAGCCTGAGCCGAACTGGAGCTCTGGTTCAAACCGGGAGCCCTCGGTTCCCGGTGGGAGGTGTCAGAGCGGGGAGGAGCTGGAGGAGAGCAGCATCATCAAGGTCAGCTTCACGCCTCCTGACCAGGGGAGCCAGGCCAGCCCCAAAGGGTTCAGCGAGCTGACGGTGAAAGAGGAAGAGGAGGATCCTGTACCGAGCACCTCCGCCCAGCAGGACGCGGCCGACGGAGACTCCACCAGCTGCAGTGAGAATGACAGCGGAGAGGAGTGGAGGGCCAGCTCCCAGTCCCAAAGCCAAAGTAGCAGCAAGAAGAAGAAGAAGAAGAAAAGAAAGAACGCAAAGAAGAAGGTTCCCCGCCCCCCGGTGGCCCCCAAACTAAACCCGACCAAAAAGAACAAGTCTCAGATCTGCTGCAAAGTGTGCGGCCGAGCCTTCCTGCTCACCGTGTCTCTGGTGAACCACATGGAGGCTCACTCCAAGGACGTCTGCGGCGTGTGCGGCGAGCGCTTCGACAGCGAGGGCAGCTTTGACGCTCACCTGAAAAGGCACGTGAAGGCGGAGAGCTGCGGCGTCTGTGGGAAGTGCTTCACCAGCTCCAGCGGCCTGGAGATCCACATGAGGATCCACACGGGGGAGAAGCCGTTCGTCTGCAGCGAGTGCGGCAAGCGCTTCACCACCCGCGCCAACATGGTGCGACACGTGCGCATCCACACCGGGGAGCGGCCGTACACCTGCACGGTGTGCGGCAGGAGCTTCAACGACTACACCACCCTGAAGCGCCACCTGTTCGTCCACTCCGTGAGGAACACCGGCGTCGGGGAGTCGTCGCGTGAAAACGGCGACGGGAAGAGCTCCTCGGTCAGGAAGCCGCGCTCCGTGTGCAAGGTGTGCGGCATGACGTTCCACTCGGTGCTCTCCCTGCTGAATCACGGCAAACGGCACGAGACGGACGCCTGCTGCGTGTGCGGCGACCGCTTCAGCTCGCCGGACGGCCTGGCAGCTCACCTGGACACTCACAAGAACGGGAAGGAGTGCGAAGTGTGCGGCAAGTGCTTCGACAGCCAGGGACACCTGGAGATCCACCTGAGGATCCACACCGGGGAGAAGCCGTTCGTCTGCACCGAGTGCGGGAAGTCCTTCACCACCCGACCGCACCTGGTGCGGCACAGCAGGATCCACACCGGGGAGAGACCGTACACCTGCAGCTTCTGCAAGAAAAGCTTCAACGACTACACCACACACAAGCGCCACCTGCTGATCCACATCAAAGACGGCGGTCCGGGGAGCCCGTCTGCAGCCCCGGGCGACGACAGGGAGGGCGGTTCGCTTCCAAAACGCCCGCAGGTGGCGTGCAAAGTGTGCGGGGCGACCTTCCGCTCCACGATTTCTCTGGTGAATCACGCCAAAAGCCACGGCACGGACCTCTGCGGCGTCTGCGGCAATCAGTTCGCCTCCAGGGAAAGCCTCAAGCTCCACCTGAAGACGCACATCAGCAAGCGGGTGTGCGACGTGTGCGGCAAGTGCTTCGACTCCCAGGGCCACCTGAAGGTGCACCTGCGCGTGCACACGGGGGAGAAGCCGTTCAGCTGCAGCGAGTGCGGGAAGTCCTTCAACTTCCGGCAGAACATGCTGCGGCACGCCCGGGGCCACACGGGGGAGAAGCCGTACGTGTGCACGGTGTGCGGCCGCGGCTTCAGCGACCGCAGCTTCCTGACGCAGCACCGCAACACGCACACCGGGGAGAAACACCACCGCTGCCAGGTGTGCGGGAAAACCTTCAACCGCAAGACCTACGTCCGGCTTCACATGATGAAGATCCACACCTCGGAGAAATCGCGGAAAAAGCTGGAGGATTAAACCGTTTGAGTCCCAAAGCGGGCGGAACTTAAAAGCATGATTCAAGCAGGACGATTTAACGAGTTTAGGAACATTTTGTGTTTGTTTCTGACAAAAGTTTGGTAGTTGCAGTAAGTGATGAGAATTCGTGTCTCATCTGAAACTACAGAACAAAGAAGAAATATCTTCAACTACAGTTTTTTTTTTATTGAAAAGGTTGAATTTGTTTCTGTAAAACCAGGCAAAGACACAGCGCCGCCCTCTAGTGGCGGACTGGCCCAAAACTGCTCACGGTGATGTAAGGTTCAAAACTAAACCATAAAAATAACCCAAAGACGGGAACGTTTCCATTAGATCTCAGAGACCTGGAATGAGCCTCCTCTCTTAGGGTGGCTGGGTTAAAGAGAGGCTGAGGAGGAGCTTCTGCTTCTCTGCACTGGATATTGTCAAGAATCCTCCTTAGGCTACGTTCACACAGCAGGGAAATGCGACCAATATCCGTCTTTTTCACGGCAGTGTGAGTGAACGGCCCAATTCCAATATTTTCACCCCACATCCACATCCACATGCGCTACTAATTCGGATACGTATTGGATATTTTTCTAAGCGCCCGCAGTCTGAACGGTCATGAAACATTTTATCCGTCTCTCACCACATCCACACACAGTAGCAGCAGCAGGTAGCGCTCCATAAATGACATTAATAGCTGCTTTCTTTTTATCTTACTTCTTCTTGCTGTGAGATAGTATTAATATTATCGGCTCTCATTGCTCAACAAATTTCTCATAATAGCAAGGAGAAATGTATCTGCGTTTTTTAATTTTTTTTTTTTTTAAGAAAACTTTATTGAACACTTCTAGAAACAATTACATTCACCATTACCTCCGTAAACAGCGTGCTGCTGAGACGTCTCCTGTTATCTGCCCATGCGGGTCGCTTTGCGGTCCTGAATCGTTCAGACTGCAGAATGATGGCGATCGCATTTAACAGTAATATTGATGGCCACCTCACAAAAATCAGAATTCAGCATCAGGAACTTAGCCTTAGAGGCTCTCTAGGCAAGGAGACCCAGAAGTCTGCTGTAGGGACCATAAATCCTCTAATATCCGATACGTGCGTGAATTAGGATCAAATATGGAAGTGAAACTAAACGCATTTTTTGGGGGTAGGGGTAAAATGGGCCGCTCACACTGCCATGAAAAAGACAGATATGTGTCGCATTTGCCTGCAGGGTGAATAGCCTAAACAGCTGGATCTGATGTGAATTTGCATCAGCTATGAAAACTAAAAATGCTGCAGTTGATCCCTGGAAACTCTTCTGTGTCTTCAATTGGCAGGCAGCAGCTGATTTGAAATTATTAACCTTAAATCCCATTAGCAGAATGACTCATATTACCCAGATCTAATATTACACATGCAAAGATAAGTCTTATTTAAAAACTGATCTAAATTAAGGATTTTATAATGCTCAAACCTAGTTTGAGCATTATAGATCCACACCAACAGTGTTGGGAATCTATAAATCACGGTAGGAGAAGTCGGTCCTCCTGTCTTCAGCAGCAGAAAATCTGTAATCCTACCATCGTGGTTCTCCTGTCTTAATGCTCATCGTAATTCAATCGGCCACACGGTCAAAAGCTCCCATGTGACCAGACCAAATGAAATACCTTCGCAGGTTAATCCCCTTTGCCTTCCAGCAGGGGGCACCGAGTCGACATGCTGCTGCTGCTTCTCATTAAAGGGGAAGTCCGGTCAACAAGGAAAAATCAGGGTATCATTAGCTATAACTAAAACTAATACATTTGTGGTTATTTAATGAACTGATCTTTAATCAATAAGAAAATAAAAACATAAATTGTCGTCTGAATCACTGTGTATGGGGGCTGACATGACTGCCCAAATATGGGCAGTAAGGGGCGTTTGACATCACATCCTGCGACGTGGAAGAGCGGAAGCGGCGACAGCATTTCTCTCCGCTTTCCATGCAAAGTCAATAGGAGCCGTTCTACACAGCTGCGATCATCAATAATTATTTCGGATTTCCAGAGGACTTCACCGCTGACATTCCCAAGAGCTATTGCTGAAGCAACAATGCCCACGTGCATGGCCATCGGATGTTCCAACACAACTGGTAAAAGAGGAAAAAACATTGCTTATTTCAACACAGTCACTTCAGCGATCTCTCCTCCGCTGTGTGTGTGTGTGTGTGTGCGTGTGTGTGTGTGTGTGTGTGTGTGCGCGCGCTCAGCTGCAGCGCCGGTGCAAAGCCGTGCTCAGCCCAGCATGTGCTGGAATGCTCTTATATTTTAATACTTATACTATAATAATCAGCTAACTTAAGTCACTTCAGCGATCTCTCCTCCGCTGTGTGTGTGTGTGTGTGCGCTCTGCTGCAGCGCCGGCAAAGCCGTGCTGCGCGGAGCGCGCACACACACACACACGCGTGTATAGATATATACTGTAGGACCCGACTGAGTTTGATCTTGGAAAATAGTGCGCCGTGACAAACAGAGCGTTGAAACTTGCTCAACAGCGGGTCCGCCGAGTGACGTCAAAAAATGGGAGGTGACAGTACTATTCTTGACCAAGATGGATTCCTCCACATAAACATGATTAAATGAGAATTATTATTAATTAAAAAAACTTATAATTTTTTGCACAGTATGTAGCAGTTTTATATTTAAAGTACTTTCAGCAGTTTGAATTCTGATTTTGACCGGACTTCTCCTTTAAAGGGGACATTTCATTCAGAATCCCCCTTTTTAGCCCTTAAATGCATTTTGTTGGGTACTTGGAGTCTCTGGGAGTGCAAAAGGTTAAATGTAGTCTCTCCAGGATCTGCGTAGACGTCTTTATATTCTGGTTGGGTTTTATTTTTCAAGCTGTTCAGTTTTATCTAACTCCGTTATTGTTCAAAAACTCCTCGTTTTTGAACAATAACGTCACAGCATTTGCTGCGGTGCTGTTAAACACGGTCATGGACTTCTGGCTAATCGGTTTTCACAAATCCGGCATTTTTGTTTAGCACTGGGATTTTGTTGTCAAAGCTGAAAGATGCCGATCTGTGAAAATGTTCGGTAGCTGGTTGTATTAACCAACACGACCCATTACGCCGTCCCCCAGCAGACTACAAAAATGGCCGAATGTGGGGGAGTGGAGCGCTCTGCGATCTAGATGGGGGTGGGTTGTGAAGTGTCTCCTTTGCATTTAAAGAGACGGCACCAAAACGAGTTGTTCTCAGACGCACCTCAGAACAGGGGCTGGTGAAGACTCTCAGTCATCCAGGTCACGGTCATTCCAAAAAAGTTAAAAAACAGAACAACTGGACTTTTTCCCGCAGTTTGAAGACGTTTCGCTTCCCATCCAGAAAGCTTTCTCAATTCAAAATGTCTGGAGTAATGTGGAGCTCCAAGCTTTGTAGTATAAGGCCCAACAGAGGCCTTGTTATGGCTTAGATTACATGCAGAACAGGGGCAACAATAATGAGGAATTCAGACAAAAGCATTGCTGTTCCTCTTTATAAAGATCACAACTGAATGATTTCAATGTGAAAAGGAAGAACTGAAAACACGTCTCCTTTAAGGTGGTTCAGAGAGCTGATTTGTCTCCTAGCTGTGAAGGTTTTCCAGGTGTTGCTGATTACAGTTTCTCTACTAGGGCATAAAAATGTTTAGGCCTTAAATTCTTTTTAAATTTCCTTAAATATTGTGTTCAGGTTTTAAATGATTGTAAATTGGTCTTGATTTTCTCATGTAACGACACCTGAAATGCTCCATTAAAAGGCTCCAGCAACACTTTATTGTGCTTTATTGAATATGTGTGAAACTACAACGCGTTGCTTATCACAGCCAATCAGCTGTTGGGTCATTCCTGAGCTCATGTTCTGCATCCGGAAAATCAAAAAGATGAAATAGTGATGTTGCAGCTGTGAGAAAATGCTAATTCAGCTATACTTTGCTTCAAAAGGATAAGTTATACCCAGTTCCGGCCAGAGTTTGAAGCGTACTGCTTTAATGCAAAATAAAAAAAAAAAAAAAATAGACCCTAATAAAACCTGGAATGCGGGATGTACCAGCGGTGGAATCTAGTTTAAAAAGTCTTACATTTGATCTGGTGAAACCTGCAGAAACCCTGATATTAAAGCTGGGAGGTTCTTTGTGATTTTATGATTATTTTTTTTATAGATTGGTTTGAGATCAGGTTTATTCAAAATGGCTTCAATTGAAAAAACAACATGGAGGAACAGTTTAAACAAAATAAATATTTGAAAGATAATCTGTATAAACAGCCAAAATAAAAATTATTTGAATAAAATATTACAGAATTAGATTAAACGTTGGTTCAGGTCATTGATTTTTCCAGACCTCTTGTTTCCCTGAAGATCCCACCAGAGCTTTCCCATCAGGTTGAGGTCTGGACTTTGACTAGGCCCTTACGGCAACTTGATTATTTTCTTTTTCAGCCTTTCTGTTGTAGATTTGCTGCTGTGTTTTGGATCATCATAACTCACCTGAATAAACCAGCTCAGCCTCAGCAGTCATAAAAGCTTTCGTGTATTACTGAACATTTTGCACAGGTTGGAGCGGTAGCCGTGTAGCCACCTTTACTTTCTTCCAAGTCATGACGATATTTTACTGTAATTTATGTTTTTAGGTACCTGCACAAACGACAAAGGACAGAAATATTATACAAGTAGGATTTTCTTGTGTTTTAATCATCCTGAACCCTTATCATTTAATGAAGCCAGTCATAATTGAACAGAATTTGATTCAAACCATCTAGATAAGTAGATGCAATTGTTTTTTCAACAGACCTGTAACATTGGATATAAAACGTTTTTGCTGTTTATTTTGTTCAACAGCAAGCGCTGCAAAAAGGAAACTAAAAGTAAGCAAAAATTCCTTGAATTGAACGTATTTTTCATTAATTTGAGCAAGTAAATAAGATTATCTGCAAATGGGATGAGTATTTTGACCCCTAAAATAAGATAATTAGATATACTGTACTAGAAATAAGATGATGGAGATAAGTTGTTCCTATTTTAAGTGTAAAAAATCTTATTCCCTTCACAGATAAACTTATTTACCTGCTCAAATCAAGGATAAATACACTTATTTCAAGAAAATTGTAGTTTTAGTTCCTTTTTGCAGAGTGATTTTTAAAGTAAAATATTTATTTTTTGTTTTATTTTCTGTCCTTTAGTTTAATATTATATAATGTAAAGTTAATATACAATAAGTTGTTGTTCATAAGTTAACTTTCTACAGCAAAATTCAACTCAGATGGGCAAAATGCTTTACACATCGTAAAAAGCTGATAATTTAAAATGTAACAAAATAAAAAAACAATAAAAGCAAAAACACAAACCGGTAAAGTAAAATGTAGATACATTAAAATGAGATACTTGGGGGGAGAGACATGCATCAGAAAAAGAAAACAAACTTCTCTTCTTTATTTCCCTGGGGTTAGACAGGACCAGAGCTGATATAGAGCAACCACTTGAATGCTGACCCAGGTTTGCATCAGCGAAGTTGTAAACCTCCCGGACAACATAAGCTAACGCTAGCTGTTATTAGCTTCAAAGAAAGCCCAATGCCGACGTTTTGTCACGGTCTGGGCTCCTCCTTTCAAGCTGCACCACGCAACACTCTTCTGTGTGAATGACTGAAGCAGCGAAACAACATATAAACATATGTTCAGTCTTGGTTGTCAGTTCACGTTTCAATTAAAGGAGCAATAAGTAATACTGACACCATGCGGCTCAAATCGGTACAACAGCTTGTCAATCACAACAATCTGATATGCCGTTTTTAAACGGTCTGTTGCTGTTGTGAATTTTTCCTTCCATGGGACGGGTCTACGATGTTGTATTCAGTTCTATTTCTGGTCCGCTTCTCTTACTGGCTTCCATGTTATCAGGCTGCTGCTCTTTTGCCAACATAAAATACCAAATGCTGCGCTCTGTTTTGGGAACCCTGGGAAGTTTGATATGATTGGCTCAGGACCAGGAAGTAAACACGGGCTACACTCTGAACCGAAGTAGTTCCGGACTGTCCCGCTAGGTTTGAACAGAGAAAAACTTGATTAAGACATTGTTGGTAGAGAGGACCGATTGTTTATAGGGAACGTTGCTTCCATCCCAAGTGACAAATGAGAATGATTTGGGTTGATATTACAGTAAATGTCTTACTTATAGCTCCTTTAATTTTTTAGGGGTACGGGAGCAGCATATAGTTTTCACAACCCTAGAGCACCTTCTTGCAGCAATAGACAGTAATGTTTACTCCTTGGTCCACGTTGGTCAGTATGAATTACCAAGTATGCGTTGCACCTGACTATAAATAGCAGGATCAGCCAAACTATGAAAAAAAGTGTGAAATCTAGGCAGGGTTTTTACTTTATGAAGCAGGATTTACCCACCTCTGGTTTGAACAGTTTTCACAATTATTTGCAATGAATACCAGGGGAATTCTTCGACATGTGAATAGAAACCTGTGACTTGTCAACCCTCCAGACCACTCAGGTCTTCTGGTTCCAGCCTACTCTGCATTCCCAGAACCAGAAACAAACACCGAGAAGCAGCATTTAGTTCTTATGCTCCATCTATCTGGAAAAAAACACTCCCAGAAGACAGAAAAACGGCTGAAACACGGAGTTCCTTTACATTGAGGTTGAAAAACTATTTGTGTAGAGTTGCCTTTGAATGTTAATGTTTAATTCAAACTGTTGTAATTAACTGAAACATCTTTAGATTAAGTTTGTAATCCATCTTATTTTAACCTGCTGCTACTATTCCACTGCAATATGCTTTTCTCTATATGTTTTCTTTTTTTATTGTTCTGTTCATGTTCAGCACTCTCTTGTTACTGAGATGTGCTACAAATAAACTTGCCCTGTCTGAATCGCTTCTTACTGACAGTGAAACATAGAGGTGGCGACATCATGTTCCTAGGAGGAGCTTCCTTCTGGTTGAATGGCTCCAAATATCAATAATGTTTGAACCAAAACCTTCAGGTTTCTGCTAAAAAGCCAAAGATGACTTGCCGCATCACTGAGTAAATTATAAATAACTATTTGTGGAGAAAAAAGTTTTAACCCAGAAAAAAACCAACCACCCAACCAGATGGGCCCTTATTTGCCTGTTTTCAGCCCATTTCCTACCCCCAATGGGCCCCATACGTTAGCTTGCTAGCTGGATGATTCCTTTGCTGGTTTCCTATTAGACTCAATCCACCAACAAACAGGGAATTTATGATAATTATGCTGGTTAATAATTCCCTGTATAATAAAGGATGTCATAAAGCATTCAGGCCTTTGAGTTTTGATCATGCATAATTATAATATATTCAATAATATTAATGATATTATAATAAAGCATTTTATATTCTTTTAGCTATAAACAACTACATTTATTCAGTAATGTCAGATACTGATAATTTTTAGTTCAGAGTCAATAATATATTTTAATAAGACCAAAGACCAGTCAAAACTTTAAACTTTTATTTTCAGGTCAAAATAACAGAGTACAAAATGTTTTCTATCCAAATATATAAAAAATATATTTGATTGTACCAAATGAAGCACTTATTGCTTGTTTTTACTTGTAACCATATGAATAACCAGGCTGGGCTGGGACTTTTGTGGGTTTGATCAGCCGAATGATCTCGATTCGACGGGGATCCCAGACGCAGTTTTCCTCCAGGCCGCTCAGCACCATCCCACAGTTGGGCGGCACCCAGGCGGTGTCGAATCCGTAATAATGCCAGGTCTTCTGCAGAGGGTGATTCTGGCAATTGATGGCTTTCACCTTCCCCACGTTGACCTTTACCACAATGACCACCCTGTCCTCTTCAGGATGATTAATAGGGTAGCGACTGGCTTTCTGCAGGTCTCTGCTGAGGTAGACCCCAGGACCAAGCATCCCATCTTTAGATTGACGGAAACCTGTCCTAAGGATCTCCTGAGCACACGCCCGGGTGGTGCCGTGATACATGATGTAGGTCCGGTCATCAGCTGGCTGCAGGGTAAGCAGTCGAATTACTCCAGGAGGAAGGACAAAGTCCTCTTCCGCCCACTGTAACCTGAACCAGCTCATGTTGGTGTCGGAATGCCTAGAAAGGAGAAGGAGGCGAAACGTTTAAGGGTAAATGTAGTCTTGTATGTTTTATTGTTAAAGGCAATGCCAAAATACGTTTAATATTCTATTGGTTTCTCAAACTCAGAGACTGATTTGATTATTGTCCTATTTTACAATAATGTTGCTCCTGAAAAAAACGTTAAAGTTACAATTAAATTGGGTTCTTGGTTCATTCTTCTTTGTTTCATTTTCTATGTTCTCTGTTTGAATTCTTTCCAGTGTTTCTGTTTGGTTCCTGTTCATTACTCTCCTCCCTCAGGCCCCTCTTCTCTCATTGGTCTTAATTTCCACCTAATTACTCCCCTCTGTTTTGTTTTCTCTGCTCTCCCCCCTGAGTCTAAGCTTGCTGGTCATTGCTCATGGCTAATTTCTTCCATTAGAGGTCTCCTCCTTGTCTCTATGGTTTTCTAAACAAAACACGACACCCCTCCTCTGCTAACAGGCATTAGCAACCTCAAGTGTTGGTCACATCAACAATCAAGAATCTTTATTTTCATTTTGCAGCCATAATGAAAGTTTGATGAAACGTCGGCTCTTAATTCAATTCAATTTTATTTATATAGCGCCAAATCATGAAACATGTCATCTCAAGGCACTTTACAAAATCAAGTTCAATCATATTATACAGATTGGGTCAGATTATACAGATTGGTCAAAATGTCCTATATAAGGAAACCAGTTGATTGCATCAAAGTCCCGACAAGCAGCATTCACTCCTGGGGAACCGTAGAGCCACAGGGAGAGTCGTCTGCATTGTACATGGCTTTGCTGCAATCCCTCATACTGAGCAAGCATGAAGCGACAGTGGGAAGAAAAACCACCCATTAACGGGGAAAAAAAACCTCCGGCAGAACCGGGCTCAGTATGAACGGTCATCTGCCTCGACCGACTGGGGTTACAGAAGACAGAGCAGAGACACAACAAGAGAGACAAAAAGCACAGAAGCACACATTGATCTAGTAATTTGTTCTACATTAGATGGTAGTAACGGGTGAGACGTCTTCTCTGGATGATGTCAAAGTTAACAGAACGCCAGACCAGGTGTACCTACTATGAAGAAAAAGAGAGAGAGCAAAAAGTTAAAAGCTGAAATGACGACAGTCATTTCAATGTAATACAATGCAAAACTGGAGAACCGTAGAATGAAGAACAGTAGAAATCAGTAGAGTGAGAAAATTAGACCCTGATGTCCTCCAGCAGCCTAGGCCTATCACAGCACAACTATAGAGATAGCTCAGGGTAACATGAGCCACTCTAACTATAAGCTTTGTCAAAAAGGAAAGTTTTAAGATTAGTCTTAAAAATAGATAGGGTGTCTGCCTCACGGACCAAAACTGGGAGTTGGTTCCACAGGAGAGGAGCCTGATAGCTAAAGGATCTGCCTCCCATTCTACTTTTAGAGACTCTAGGAACCACCAGCAGACCTGCAGTCTGAGAGCGAAGTGCTCTGTTAGGAACATACGGGGTAATCAGAGCTCTGATATATGATGGAGCTTGGTTATTAAGGGCTTTATACGTTAGAAGAAGAATTTTAAATTCTATTCTTGATTTAACAGGAAGCCAATGAAGGGAAGCTAAAATTGGAGAAATATGATCCCTCTTGTTGATTTTCATCAGGACTCTTGCCGCAGCATTTTGGATCAGCTGAAGACTTTGAACTGCATTTTGTGGACTTCCTGATAGTAAAGAATTACAATAGTCCAGCCTTGAAGTAACAAATGCATGGACTAGTTTTTCAGCATCACCCCTGGACAGAATGTTTCTAATTTTGGCGATATTCCGGAGGTGAAAAAAGGAAACTCTGGAAACCTGTTTAATATGGGATTTAAATGACATGTCTTGGTCGAAAACAACACCAAGGTTTTTAACTTTATTACCAGAGGCCAAGTTAATGCCATCCAGATTAAGTGATTGATTAAGAAGTTTATTTTTTGAGGACTCTGGCCCAAAGATTACAACTTCTGTTTTGTCAGAATTTAAATGCAGGAAATTTAAAGTCATCCAGCTTTTGATGTCATCAAGACATGACTGCATTCGAAGTAACTGATTGGATTCATCAGGATTTATGGATAAATATAGCTGAGTGTCATCAGCATAACAGTGGAAATTAATCCCATGCTGTCTGATAATTTTGCCAACCGGAAGCATATATATAGTAAATAGAATTGGTCCAAGGACTGAACCCTGTGGTACTCCACAGGTGACCCTAGAGTTTGAAGAAGATTGATTATTAACATGAACAAACTGGAATCTGTCCGACAGAAAAGATTTAAACCAGCCTAATGCTTTTCCCTTAATTCCTACAGTATGCTCAAGTCTTTGTAGGAGAATATTGTGATCAACTGTGTCAAATGCAGCACTGAGATCTAACAGGACAAGTATAGACACAAGTCCATTATCTGAGGCCATGAGAATATCATTAGTGACCTTCACCAGAGCTGTTTCAGTGCTATGATGAGCTCTAAAGCCTGACTGAAACTCCTCAAGTAGGTCATTACTTTGTAAATGTTCACAAAGTTGATTAGCAACTACTTTCTCAAGAATTTTAGATAAGAAAAGAAGATTAGATATAGGTCTGTAGTTTACTAGCTCATCTTGATCAAGAGAAGGTTTCTTAAGTAAAGGTTTAATAACAGCTACTTTAAAAGCCTGTGGTACATATCCATTTACTAAGGATAGATTAATCATGTCTAAAATAGGACCACTGATCAGAGGGAATACCTCCTTAAACAACTTGGTTGGGATTGGGTCTAACATACAGGTAGAAGGTTTAGATGAAGCTAAAATTTTAGATAGCTCAGAAAGCTCTACTGCTTTTAAACAGTTCAGACACTGCGCAGGTTCTAAGGATTCCTCCAATGCTGCCTCACTTACTGAGGACGAGGTAATCATGTTTGGGAGGATGCCAATTATTTTATTTTTAATGGAATCAATTTTATTTATGAAGAATCCCATAAAATCATTACTGCTAAGAGCTAAGGGGATGGCTGGATCAACAGAGCTGTGGCTCTGGGTAAGTTTGGCAACTGTATTGAAGAGAAATCTAGGATTATTCTTATTCTCCTCAATTAATGATGAAAAATATGCTGCTCTAACTCTGCGAATGGTCTTGTTATACAACAATAGACTGTCCCTCCAGATTAGGTAGGATTCCTCTTGATGTGTAGAGCGCCATTTTCTCTCCAATTTCCTAACATTGTGCTTCAAGGAATGCAGCTCTGAATTAAACCAAGGAGCCAGCTTCCTGTGAATAATCACCTTCTTTTTCAAGGGAGCTACATTGTCTAATGCAGAACGCAATGACAAAGTCATACCGTTTACAAAGACATCTATTTGTGAATTGGAAGAAACAACATTGCTGCCATCTACAGGGCATTTCTGCAATACGGAGGATATTAAAAAGGGGACAGACTCTTTAAGTTTTGATACAGCATTATCCGATAAAGATCTACTATAATGGAACCCTCTTTTGGGGGTGGAGAACTCCGTTAGATTAAACTCAAATGTTATTAAAAAATGATCAGATAGGACAGGGTTGTGAGGAAATACTGTTAATTCTTCACAATCAATGCCATATGTCAGCACAAGGTCTAAAGTATGGAGCCAAGAGTGCGTCGGTTTATGCACATTTTGAGCAAAACCAATTGAATCTAGGATAGTTTTAAAGGCTACACTAAGGTTATCACATTCTGTGTCAACATGGATGTTAAAATCACCCACTATAATAACCTTATCAGTATTTAACACCAAATCAGATAAGAAATCTGACAACTCATCCAAAAACTGAGTATAAGGGCCTGGTGGACGATACAAAACAACAAACAGAAGAGGTTTTATTGCTCTTAATGCTCGCTATAGCTGGATTCATTGCAGTCCTTAATTACAAAAAACAGAGATCGGTAATATTATCAAAGTCGGAATTTGTTGTCCTCTGTTGAGAAGGAGAACTGGTGCTTACCTCCTCACTGCAAGAAAATTTTTCTTGAAATTATTTTTTTTGTCCTTGATTTGATTACTTGCCAATGGTATGAGTATTTTTATCCCCAAAATAAAATATTTAGATAAACTGCACTTGAAATAAGATGATAATAAGTTGTTCCTATTTTAAGTGTAAAAATCTTATTCCATTGACGGATAATCTTAGTTAGCTGCTCAAATCAGGGACAAATACACTCATTTCAAGAACTTTTTACTTACTTTTAGTTCCCTTTTTGCAGTTTTCTAGCTAGACAAAACTATTCAGTCCCTAACATACCAGTGTTTTTAATGCAAGACATCACACCACAGTTTTCCACCCTCTAGTGTCGGCTGGAAATTTCCAAGGTCCCAGCAAGAGAAAAACAATAGCAGTGCACAGGACTAACTCTGCAGCTGCACAGGAGTTGGAGTTTAAGCTTCACTCAAAGTTTTAATTTAAGATCAATAAAGTTGTTTGTGTTTATTCATTATAAGCTTATTGCTTCTGCCAATACACCCTTTTTCAGACTGTTTTAATTTATGTTATATGGACATATACTGTCTTTATTATATAATTGTGTGTCTGAAATAAATAAATTCTGTCTATGTGGGCAGGACCTGCTGTTTGAGAACACCAGTGCATGAATTCTCTCCCTCATCTGTTGTATAATACCACACTTCACCAGGCGGGTGTTCATTACACAATAACTGACCGAGACAGATAACTTTAGGCTATTATTGCCTGGAAAATACAAATTTTGTTAATGATTGCCTTTTGCCACATACTGATAGCCAAACCAAGCCTATTGTGGAACGGCAGTGCGAAGGAGAACATCCGCTCACAAAGGGAAAAGTGAGACATGTTGGTCTTTTGTGTGCCGAGCCAACAAAGCTATAAACCAATAACGTGAATTTAAATTAATATCAAGGTTTGGAAAAAGCTTTAGTTTTCCCCCCATTGTGTATTTGAGTTAATACCCCTGCTTCAGGCTGTATAACACTAGAAAGAAGAGAAAACTGCTAAACACACTAAACTGCTAACACACTGCTAAACAATTCAACTTTTATTTATCTAACTATGGATTTGATGGCAGTAGATATTAAGTACATAAATTTAAAGTAATTTTCATGAGTTAAAAAAACTTGGAAAATACTACAAAATTACTCTTAAGCGGTTCAGTAACTTTATTACTGGTTTTCAGAATATAAATAAATGAAATACAAGTTTATCAAACATTGAATTTGTTGCAATATTTTTAGAGCTGGAATTGATCTTTTGAAAGTGAATGATAAACGAGCCCAGAAAATGTTCCAGGAAACGGCAATGATAACTGCTGACCAAACTCTTTCGCTTTTTAAAGAACATATTGTCTCTAATTTGAATCAAATTTTGAATAAATTCTAACAAAATCACAAATTTCTGCAGATTTTAACTTTTTTTTAACTTGTTGGAAAAATTTCATCGTTACAACCTTTATAAACACAAACATCGATCTGTTCTTTGATCTTTCAGGGAATTCACGGTTAATTTTAAAAGTCCCCTGATCATATTTCCTGATTAATTTCAGCCTTTTAGAGAAGTTTTAAAGTTTTTGTCCTCCTGACTTACCTCTGTCTGCGTCCGTCTCAGAGTGCAGGCGGGATGTCTTCCCGCTTCTTATAAATACCTTCCGGAGGAAACTCTAAATATGGACATTTCTGGTTTCACTTTTGTTTCTCCTTTTCCACACTTAGGTGTGGTCGGCCCAGCTGTAGTTTTCACATCTGCCAGTTGGTAGTTTCACAGATAAGATGGGGATCTTAAGGACTTACCAGATTTTCTTTTACCAGTTGAGTTTGAATGTTTCTGGTGTGCAGCAGCAGAGGATCTACAGAGCCCCTGAAAGACAAGTGAAAGAATTTAAGTTTTGAAAGGCTTATTTTTCTAAGTGTTTGTTCTTGTAATACTTTTTTTTGCCATTAGAGGCCCTGAAGTAAAAACCACAGACCTTCACCAACAGTTGTATTCTTTAACTCCTGGGCCTTAAAGGCTGTCTGAATTCAGCACAACAGTCCGAAGTTCCTTTCCGCCCCACGATAGAGTTCTTACTGTTGACCCCATGAAAGGTGAAGGAACAGGAGGTAAGAGCTAGGAGCTGTAATGAGATAAAGATAAATTATCTTAAGTTATTCTGAACTTATTCTGTGGCAAACTGACCTGAGTGCAAACGTGCGCCAGAAGTAAACGTGACGTATTTACATGTTGTTGAGTGGTGGAAATACGTGGCGAAGAGAAACTGTCCCGATACAACCTTAGTATTGGAAACATTAAAAGATCTTTAAAGTATTATTTATTTAATAACATTTTAACCTGCTGGTGCATGTCCAGCCTGGGCGCTCAGAAGACGAACAAACTCACACACTAAAGCTTCTTTTACTATTTTTAGTTGTTCAGCAAAGACGGCAGTTCTTCTTCTTCTTTGTTTTTTTAGGGAAATTTGATAACTGAGCATGTCTGAGTGGTTCTATTCTGAGTAAAGCCAGGTGGATGTAAATGCACATTATGATCATATTAATTGATCGTGTGCCCATATAAACGGTACAAGTTTTGTGCATCTCAACATGGCTATTGTCCAATTTTCTAAATTGGTTTTTGCTCTGTAAAATAAGATAAAACAAAGACACAAAAAACTGTGTATTTGTGGGCCATGGTATGTTATAATCATATCAAGCCTGTATATTTATGAACAATATAGAATTAGCTACAGTGGTGATTAAGGATATTTGTAGGACAAATAACATCATGACTGCTGTTTCTTGGGACCATGACTATTTTTTCTAGATAATAAATGCTCATCTTAAATTGTCACAATAGTTTAGACATGGGACCCAGAGCCACAGCTCTGTTGATCCAGCCATCCCCTTAGCTCTTAGCAGTAATGATTTTATGGGATTCTTCATAAATAAAATTGATTCCATTAAAAATAAAATAATTGGTATCCTCCCAAACATGATTACCTCGTCCTCAGTAAGTGAGGCAGCATTGGAGGAATCTTTAGAACCTGCGCTGTGTCTGAACTGTTTAAAAGCAGTAGAGCTTTCTGAGCTATCTAAAATTTTAGCTTCATCTAAACCTTCTACCTGTATGTTAGACCCAATCCCAACCAAGTTGTTTAAGGAGGTATTCCCTCTGATCAGTGGTCCTATTTTAGACATGATTAATCTATCCTTAGTAAATGGATATGTACCACAGGCTTTTAAAGTAGCTGTTATTAAACCTTTACTTAAGAAACCTTCTCTTGATCAAGATGAGCTAGTAAACTACAGACCTATATCTAATCTTCTTTTCTTATCTAAAATTCTTGAGAAAGTAGTTGCTAATCAACTTTGTGAACATTTACAAAGTAATGACCTACTTGAGGAGTTTCAGTCAGGCTTTAGAGCTCATCATAGCACTGAAACAGCTCTGGTGAAGGTCACTAATGATATTCTCATGGCCTCAGATAATGGACTTGTGTCTATACTTGTCCTGTTAGATCTCAGTGCTGCATTTGATACAGTTGATCACAATATTCTCCTACAAAGACTTGAGCATACTGTAGGAATTAAGGGAAAAGCATTAGGCTGGTTTAAATCTTATCTGTCGGACAGATTCCAGTTTGTTCATGTTAATAATCAATCTTCTTCAAACTCTAGGGTCACCTGTGGAGTACCACAGGGTTCAGTCCTTGGACCAATTCTATTTACTATATATATGCTTCCGGTTGGCAAAATTATCAGACAGCATGGGATTAATTTCCACTGTTATGCTGATGACACTCAGCTATATTTATCCATAAATCCTGATGAATCCAATCAGTTACTTCGACTGCAGTCATGTCTTGATGACATCAAAAGCTGGATGACTTTAAATTTCCTGCATTTAAATTCTGACAAAACAGAAGTTGTAATCTTTGGGCCAGAGTTCTCAAAAAATAAACTTCTTAATCAATCACTTAATCTGGATGGCATTAACTTGGCCTCTGGTAATAAAGTTAAAAACCTTGGTGTTGTTTTCGACCAAGACATGTCATTTAAATCCCATATTAAACAGGTTTCCAGAGTTTCCTTTTTTCACCTCCGGAATATCGCCAAAATTAGAAACATTCTGTCCAGGGGTGATGCTGAAAAACTAGTCCATGCATTTGTTACTTCAAGGCTGGACTATTGTAATTCTTTACTATCAGGAAGTCCACAAAATGCAGTTCGAAGTCTTCAGCTGATCCAAAATGCTGCGGCAAGAGTCCTGATGAAAATCAACAAGAGGGATCATATTTCTCCAATTTTAGCTTCCCTTCATTGGCTTCCTGTTAAATCAAGAATAGAATTTAAAATTCTTCTTCTAACGTATAAAGCCCTTAATAACCAAGCTCCATCATATATCAGAGCTCTGATTACCCCGTATGTTCCTAACAGAGCACTTCGCTCTCAGACTGCAGGTCTGCTGGTGGTTCCTAGAGTCTCTAAAAGTAGAATGGGAGGCAGATCCTTTAGCTATCAGGCTCCTCTCCTGTGGAACCAACTCCCAGTTTTGGTCCGTGAGGCAGACACCCTATCTATTTTTAAGACTAATCTTAAAACTTTCCTTTTTGACAAAGCTTATAGTTAGAGTGGCTCATGTTACCCTGAGCTATCTCTATAGTTGTGCTGTGATAGGCCTAGGCTGCTGGAGGACATCAGGGTCTAATTTTCTCACTCTACTGATTTCTACTGTTCTTCATTCTACGGTTCTCCAGTTTTGCATTGTATTACATTGAAATGACTGTCGTCATTTCAGCTTTTAACTTTTTGCTCTCTCTCTTTTTCTTCATAGTAGGTACACCTGGTCTGGCGTTCTGTTAACTTTGACATCATCCAGAGAAGACGGCTCACCCGTTACTACCATCTAATGTAGAACAGATTACTAGATCAATGTGTGCTTCTGTGCTTTTTGTCTCTCTTGTTGTGTCTCTGCTCTGTCTTCTGTAACCCCAGTCGGTCGAGGCAGATGACCGTTCATACTGAGCCCGGTTCTGCCGGAGTTTTTTTTCCCCGTTAATGGGTGGTTTTTCTTCCCACTGTCGCTTCATGCTTGCTCAGTATGAGGGATTGCAGCAAAGCCATGTACAATGCAGACGACTCTCCCTGTGGCTCTACGGTTCCCCAGGAGTGAATGCTGCTTGTCGGGACTTTGATGCAATCAACTGGTTTCCTTATATAGGACATTTTGACCAATCTGTATAATCTGACCCAATCTGTATAATATGATTGAACTTGATTTTGTAAAGTGCCTTGAGATGACATGTTTCATGATTTGGCGCTATATAAATAAAATTGAATTGAAGTGAATTGAGTATAATAAATAGCATGGCAACAATTTCAATATGCATGTTTTATTGATTATTATGTATTTCTTATTTTATTTATTTATACTTTCGTTACAACAGCTAAATACAGACTAATTTAACTCTAACTTTTTCTCTCCACCAACATATCGCAAAAAAAGAAAGAACAGAGAAATCTTGGTCTTTTTTCCCGTAATTTGTTGGTGGAGAAAAAAATACACTTAGAAATCTAAACCAAGATGTTTTTTCCGCTCTCTTATTTGAGGTTAGAAACTGTTTAATTTTCCCTGAGTCTGTGGTTAGACCCAGCCATGTTCCATCTTAGACTTTAAGATCGCTGTTCACCAGTGAAAATCCTCCAACATGAAGGAGCTGGAGCAGTTTAGCCTCAAGGAATTGAGAGACAAGACGTGGCAAGTGAACGATCCAAGGACACCTGCAGCAGGAACTGCTGCCAAAGGCTCTACATAGGACTGACTTTAGAGGGGGTGAACAAGTATGCATGCTGACATTTCATGTTATTTTCCTTTTTGTTCTTTGTTTCTGTTAGAATTGGCCTTTTGTGATTGTGTCTAAAGTTACATTAGTCTTTCACCGGTTATTGGCTGTGTTTAATATTAGATATATACTGGTTAGTCTATGTGGTAATGTTCATTTGTATATTTTAAAGTATTTGATGGAAACTTCCTTTGTATTGCAAACAAAACTCAGCACTGACACAATCTTCTGAGAGCTGAGAAACAGCAGGAATGTTCAAGGTCTCCTCTCCTATCTGTAGGTCTGTTGCAATTACACACACACACACACACACACACACACACACACACACACACACACACACACACACACACACACACACACACACACACACACACACACACACACACACACATGCATAGTCCTGTTCAAAATGTTCAAAATGTTGTCTGTGCAGCGGTGTTGATGTCCCTCAGAGTCAACATTTGTTCCTCAATTTTTTCTTCAAGCTGTTATTCTTTTACTATCACCTTGTGTCCAGCAGTCGCTCCGCTATCCCAACCAGATCCAAAATGTCCAAAGTCATTTAAATGGCCGTATTTCTTTTCATTAGTGTAGGTAAGAGGAAAATCTTTAAATAATCCTTGCTTAATAAGCCCCCTGGGCAAACAGCTGGTTAGGCTCCATAATGTGTTTATTTTGTCATAAAGATGTTTTAACAACTGGTAAAAATGGGGAAGTATCTTGTTATTTGCCTTTAAGAGGAGGGATATTAAACCTCATGAAGCTCTACCTCCTGTATTTGTATTATAATTTTTCCATTGTTGTTTTTAACCATCAATTTACCATCGTTAGTTAATATAATGCGTCTTTATGCTAAGTTCACAGTTTGTAACCTTTGTGGTGCTTTATTGACGTCTGCCAGTGTGTCAGATTCAAGCTGCATCCTAATTATTTGTTTCTTATCTGTGCCTCTACTTATTTCAATGTAACTTAGTAAATACAGTTTCTGCAATGTCCTCTGTGCATCAGCAGCTAGTGTAAAGTTTTATTGCGCTTATATAAAAATATTTACTTTATGTATTAATTAATTAATTCATACATTCATCTTTATTTATTACCTGTTGATGTAACGTCCACTTAAACTTCCTCACACACAAGTTTTTCTTTTCTTTTCCTTATTTATTGTTTATTCATTTATATTTTCTATTTAAAGTTGGATCTTTCAAATGTTTTACCTTTACACATTCAGCAAAGTTTTGATTGATTGATTGATTGATTGCTTTATTCAACAGACTCGTGGTCCACAAAGAGATAAAAACAAAACATAAAAACAAGAAAAATTAAAAATTAAAAACAAATTGAACAAAAAAATAAAAAAATAAAAAAAATCTTATAAAAGACTTGCATATCAATGTTTCCACAGAGCCGACTGGAATCTTAGCGCACTGAGAGAGGGATGTGAAAACATTACAATAAGACTGTTCAATGAGCTGCCCAAACGACACATAAACCTGTATATCAGATTTCTCACAAGTGCCTGTAATGTCCTGACATGTGCGTTACAAAACATCTGACTTGCACTGCTGAACCTGCGTTTCTTAAGCAGAATTCTCAAAGAGTCATTATAAGCAACCTTAAGCTTCTGCATGCAATGCTTCTGCAAAGTGTTTTTAATTTTGTTTTTAATTGTGTACAAGAAAATCTGAAGTGAATGCTGCAGAACTCATCTTTGTTTGTGTTGCTGACAGGTCAGTTGAACATCTTAGCCCCGGCCATTTGTTGTCCATGCTCAGTGCTCTTTTCATGGCCCCATGTCTGCATTCTGGTCAGCTGCACACCATCCTTCCAGGAAGAGCAACAGTGCTACTCACTGCACCACTGTGCAGCTTATTGGCTTATTAGAGCCATTAAAACCATAGAACTTGACCTCAGTGACACTTTTACAACCACTTAAGACAGTTGACGGACCTTTAAAGCATAAACCAGTCTAACACGCCTCTGTTTCCGAACCGTTGCTTTTATCCTATATCAAAAGGAAATAGTGCTCCTCTGAATATCCCAACGGAACTTGAAACCTCACTTTGGTTGGACGTAGCCAAGATTTACGGCTGGGTCCTTGATCCCCGAGCTTACCCCGCCATGTTCCGTGTGTTACTCTTCTCAGTTATTAATTATTCAGAAACATTCCTCTGAACTCAACGTCACAAAAATATCTGTTCACATAGGATGTGACATCACAGCCTCTAGAGATTTAAAAAAGGAAACTGACCTTATTTTCTTTGCAGCTGTTGGCTCTAGGGTCATCTCCTAGTGGCTCCTCACCAAAAAAAAATAATAATTAAAAAAATAATAAAAACACCCACTCAGGTCGGGCGGAAAGAGCATTTTGTTAAGAATTGATCACATCTCTTTGTGGTTCACCCAGGTTCTTTTCTTGTAAGATGTGGAGTTACTACCTACAGCTTAGGTTCTGGACTCTCATTCAAAAACAATGGGAAATGGGCAGATTTCCAAACGCTCGAGCCACGGCAGCTTTAATGGATGAGCAAAGCCTGCTCAGAATTGGTCGATTACCCCATGTTGTCTTCCAGGATCCACGTCACCATTAGACTGAGAGCTTGACTTCCGGGAAGATAACTGTCCATTTGTTTATGCATGCCACACGGTCTTGGGTTCGTTTCCTAGGTAACTGTCTTTCACAGCCACAACCACTGTTATCTCATAATCTGTAACAGTATTGTATTCTGATGATGGACTGTTCCTGTTGATAGAGTCCAATGCTGAACAACTTTATGTGGCCACAATAAATTAGATTTTGATTTCTGAGAACGTAGGAGTCTGACTACTTTCCTTAAGACCCAAAAGAATTTAGAAATTTGGTCATAGATAAAGCTAAAACCTCTGTCCATGGTGATGCATGGTTTTTACACCTTATCTTTGAAACACAAATTATTGTCTTAATAAATTGGTATAGGCTCTGCTTCTTAAAAATAGGGACAATAAAAAGCTTAGAATTTAGGAAATCCTAAGATTTTTCCTAAAATTACATCACTAAGAGCTACGTTTAGTCTGAGGATTCTTTGTGAATACGGGCCAAGGCTCCTTCCAAGCAATTGTAAAAGCCATCTCTATCTAAGGCTGCATTCAGCAAAATCCTACATTAACAGTTTAATGGGTTTTTCATAAACTTTCCATGTCCCGAGATGGTGTTAAAAGCTTTTCTATAAGTAAATATTTCTACTTTCTCATAATTTTCGTTTTGTACAACAGAGCAAAGTGACAGAGTGTATTGATAAAATAAATCCACATTCAGATTAACACCCTTAGCTCTGCAAAAGCTGCCGATGCCAGTTGTTGTTACTCAGTTACCAAATCTGTACCAAAAAGACTCAAACGTCTTCAGTTTAGACGTCTGCTAAAAAACAGTTTAGATTATCATAATCAGCTATATGCCAAGATATGAGACATGGTTCACACTCTTAGAGTACACAGACGTTGAGTATAGACTTTAGATGGTTTCAGCATATCAGTACATTAACCCCCCACCCCCAAGAAACAAAGTGCTTTGGGCTGGGTTTGAAAGCCCAAAATGGGAAGTTACAACAGGTGCAGGGATGTCCCATGTCTGTCGTGTTTGACAAAAACAAATTCAGAAGCCTCTAGGCTCTTTGCTTCAAACAATGGAGTACTAGACATGGACTGCTAACAGAGTCCACCAGAGGAAAAAAGAACGTGGATAAAAATGTGGGGAGTGAAGCTTTTGCAAAAACTCAGCTGAGTCTGAAAATCATGCTGTTTAATGTTTAACAAATTTAATTTTATCTACTTTTTATGCATTTTATTTGCCTTAATGATTATCGTCTTGTCGCTCTGACCCCCGCCATCATGAAGTGCTTCGAGATGATCCTCCTTAACAATATCAAGGACGCCATCCCTACTGGCCTGGACAGTCTGCAGTTTGCCTACAGGGAGAATGGCTCCATAGAGGATGCTGTCTCGTTAGCAGTGCACTCAGCTCTGACTCACCTGCAGCAGCTCAACATCTATGTAATGATGCTCTTCATGAACTTCAGCTCAACATTCAACACCATGCTACCAGACATGCTGGCTCTGAAGCTCCACAACATGGATTATCCACACCTCTCTGCTCCTGGATCAATGACTTCCTCACCAACAGACCCCAAGTGGTGAGGATAGGGAAACACACATCTGCTCCACTGATCCTCAACACTGAAACGCTGCAGGGTTGTGTCCTCTGCCCTGCTCTCTTCACCCACGACTGTTCTGCTATCCAACCCACAAACACGATGGTGAAGTTGTAATGTGTCTCATTTCCAACAATGATGAGAACCACCACACAGAGGAGGTAAGCAATCTCACACAGTGGTGCTCCAGGAACAACCTGATCTTGAACACCAGCAAAAACAAGGAGGTTATAATGGACTACAGGAGGTTCAGGAGGACCAAACACACTACTATCTGCATACAGGGGGAGGTGGTGCAGTGTGTAAACAGTCTCCTACACTGTAAACACCTTCCATCTGGTGAAGAAGGCGCAGCAACAGCTCTTCTTCAAGAAACTGAAACGGAAACAGCTAAAAACAATTATAGAGCTACAATAGAAAGCATTTTCTGTCTCAGCATAACTGTACGGTATGGGAGCTGCACAGTGCAGGACAGGAAGGATTTAGCACAGGCCCACAGGATTGTGGGATGACATCTGCAGGATTTGGACACAGTTTATGCCCCACGAGTCCAGAGAACAGCTAGACGCATCTCCAACGAACCCACCCATCAGGGCAATGCACTATTTCCCCCTCTCCCATCAGGCAAACTTTTCAGAAACATCAAATCCAAGTCATTAGGCAGATGATCGTTCACACTGAGCCTGGTTCTGGTTCTGCTGGAGGTTCTCCTCCCTGTTAAAGGGGAGTTTTCCTCTCCACTGTCGCTTCATGCATGCTCAGTATGAAGGATTGCGTCAAAGCCATCAACAATGCAGACGGCTGTCCACTGTGGCTCTACGCTCTTTCAGGAGGAGTGAATGCTGCTTAGAGAGACTTGATGCAACCTACTGGGTTACCTTAGAGAGGAAACTTTCTGACCAACCTGGAGGATTTGATGGAATTTGACTTTGGAAAGAGCCTTGAGATGACATGTTTTGTGAATTAGTGCTATATAAATAACATTTTATTGAATTTAATTATTTTCAGTAATGCCAGAAACTGATATATTTTAATTTAAGATCTTTTATTTTTCTGGTCAAAATGACAAAGATTACAAAAGGGATTTTATCCAAATATATTTGATTGTACAAAATGAAGAAATGATTGCTTGTTTTTACATGTAACCATATGAATAACCAGGCAGGACTGGGACAGCTCTGGGTGTAATCGGCTCAATGATCCAGATTCTACGGGGATCCCAGACGCAGTTCTCCTCCAGGCCGCTCGGCACCATCCGATTGCCGGGCGGCACCCAGGCGGTGTCGTATTGATTCTGATGCCAGGTCTTCTGCATAGGGTGATTCTGGCAATTGATGGCTTTCACCTTCCCCACGTTGACCATTACCTTGATGACCACCTTGTCCTCTTCAGGGTGATTAATAGGGTAGCGACTGGCTTTCTGCAGGTCTCTGCTGAGGTAGACCCCTCGACCAAGCATCCCGTCTTCAGATTGACGGAAACCTGTCCAAAGGATCTGCTGAGCACACGCTCGGCTGGTGCCGTGATACATGATGTAGGTCCGGTCATCAGCTGGCTGCGGGGTAAGCAGTGGAAATACTCCAGGAGGAAGGACAAAGTCCTTTTCAGCCCACTGTAAGGTGAACCAGCTCATGTTGGTGTCGGAATGCCTAGAAAGGAGAAGGAGGTGAAACATTACAATTTAGTCTTTTGTTTTATTGTCATAGGGAATGGCAAAGTAGTTTTCATATTCTTTAGTTTTCTCAAAGTCAAAGACTGTTTTAATTATTGTCCTATATTATTAGAATGTTTCTCCTGAAAAAAAAACAAGATAAGTTACAATTAATTGCCACTAAATAGTTCAACCCTGCCCTCTGCAGACACAAGTTGGATTGATTTATAAGCATTGTGTTAATTTAATTTATGTTGTGAAATTTGACCAAATATTACTAATATCAGAACACTATGCTGGTGCACTGACAAGTCTGTTATGATCCACAAGCTCCCCTTGAAAAGATTTTTGGTTTCTTTCATGCCTCAGTTTTTTCTCTGCTGTTACTGTTCTCTAGATGTAGCCATTTTAGAGCAAATGTTTGTAAATGGGTTCTTAGTTCTTTCCTGCTCCTTGTACATTTTGCATGTTCTCTGTTTGTTTTCTTTCCTGGGTTTCTGTGTCTTTGCTCTGTTTCTGTCCATTACTCTCCCTCCTCAGCCCCCACAGGTTTCATTGATCTCAGTTCTTCCTCATTTTCCACATGATTACTCTCCTCTGTTTTGCATTTCTCTCTGCTCTCCCCCCTGTATGTAAGCTTCCTGGTCATTGTTTATTGCTGGTTTCTTCCATTAGCGTTCCCCATGTTCATTGCCTCCGTTCTCCGCCATGCTCCTCTTCTCTCATCATGACCATTTTTTCATGCCCAAACAGAAAGTTCAGAGAACTTCCAAAGCTTTCTGTCTGATCTCCTTCAGCAAAATCTTTTTTTATGTTTCCTTTTAATATTTTTTCCCATTCAGTCACTGAGCTTGACTTCCATTCTGCTCTGAATTTATTCATTTTCTAACCAAAACACCCCTCCTCTGCTATCAGTCATTAGCAACTTCATATGAGTGCTAGTCACATCAAGAATCTTTATTGTCATTTTGCAGCCATAATCAAAGTTTGGTGCGACGTCGGCTCTGGATGCTCACTTAACACACAGACACATCATCACGCCGTCTGTCTGTCCCTTCGCCATCTTCTGAGGGTCTATAAATGTTTCTTGGTTGTGTCACTCCATTAAAAAGTCAGCTAATCAATACAACATTAACAATAAATTGTCCAAAAGGGTGTTGACCTAATTTGACTAATTGTTAATTGCATTGTGAACAATTGTTTGAACACAAACAATTGTTCCTAATTATTTTAGTGTCATGGTGCAGCCTTGCCTGCTGCACCATGGACATTTCAGGGCACTCTCAGCCTCCCATACAGCTCCAGATCCCATGCTCCACTATCACCTACACCTGTCAGCCACTAATGAGCCAGCACTCAGCACACCTGTCAGCCTCCCTATTTAAGCTCCCTGCTTTCAGTCCTCCCCTGTCGGTTTGTTCTGTTGGTTACTGTTTTCATCTGCTCATGACTGCTCGCCTACCTTTTCCTTGCCAGCCTGAATTTCCTTCGTCTCCGGTCCTGCAAGTATTCACTTTGATGTTCTACTGTTTATCCAGTCCTGCAAGTATTCACTTTGATGTTCTACTGTTTATCCAGTCCTTCAAGTATTCACTCTGATGTTCTGCGGTTGCTCGGTACTGCAAGTATTCACCTGCCGAACTGCCAGTTCCTGCCATCGCCATCCTCCAGCCCGGTACAGACTGTTGGTTTATCCATCCTCCACTATCCACAACCTTCAATAAACTCTTTAAACTAAGCTCTGCTTGTGTTTGGTTGTGTTCGGGTTCATATAAATCATGACATTTAGAGCTAATTAAACCTCATTCCAAATTCTTAAAACAAGCTATGGTTCATAATAATTACTCTGAACTGTGACATCACTGCATCGTTTTATTGGTTTCAGTTTTTATTGTCTGTTCTTTTTCGCTGTAGCTTATTACTTTCTTTTTTCATTTTACTTAGTAGTTTAGTTGAAGGTTACTAGCTTGGCTAAACAGTTTACTTACTGACGCTATTTACCTGAAAGTTGGAATAGTTTGTTAATAAATTCTTGTAATTTGAAGAGTCAGAACTCAATCAGTCAGAACTCACTCCATCTGCTCACGTCTCTACAAAAGCCCTCCTCAGCCTTCTCTTCCCCGCTGGGTTATCTTCACCCAAACCTCGTTCCTGCGTTGTGTTTCTCCTCATCAGCCCGACAGAGATTTTCCCACGTCTGTCTGCCTGAGTTTCCCTCGTCTGCCGCCCCTGCACCTCTAAGAACCCTCTCTGCTGCGCTCCTGGTCCTGCTGTAGTTCCCGCGTCCAAGGAACTCTCTGCCGGCTATGTGCAACTTCAAGCGCTCCTACGCTCCAAGTAATTATGTTGCTGTGCTGTCCGCTCACCTCCAACTTCAGCGCTTCCGCGCTCCAAGTCCTCGCTCTGCTGCTGAGCTTTCGGTGCCTCCTGGACCTCTGTGCTTCATTCTCCGTCTAACCCTGTTCTGTGAGTAAGAGATCTCCCCACGTCTGTCACTCTGAACTCCTGGCATCTGCTAGTCAGAGCTCTCACGCCTACCCTGGATGCTCCTGGGCTCTTAGCGTCTCCCTGGATTCACAGCATAGCACCAGCAGCCATCCAGCCCTCTCTCTCTCCAGTCCTCCAGCTCCTGCCATCTTCATCCTCTGGCTCCTGCTCTGTCAAGACTCTGGTTCATTCTCTGTCCACAACTCACCCTCACTTTAATAAAAATTTTAAGAACTAGTTCTGTGTGTGGCTGAATTCCGGATTCACCAAGAAAAACCCTGACAGGATATGTGTAGTCAGGAACACTTGGGATTACATGACGTGCTGCATTTTTATCTTCCTCACCTTCAGTCAGCAAGGCCAGGTAGGTGAACAGGTGAGTGGAGGGACATACAGTACCTGAACACCTGATGCCAGGGGAGCCTGCCCAACTGTAAGCTTATGAATATGTAAAAATATTTTTAAATATATTTTTAGAGCTTAATTTGTTCTTGTTAAAGAAAATAACTTCTTGTCTTTGTGTCAAAGAGCCCAAAGCCTGCAGAAAATGTTTCAGCAAATATTTTTTCTCTGTTTTTTCTCTTAAAAGCAGAACAAAGGCTTGTAGTGACTTCACATCCTCTGATTCCATTATAGGCCAATCCAAAGCCGTCTCTAAACAGGCTGGAGCAATCCTGAATTAATTTCAAAAATGTTCATGCAAAACGTTTTAGCCAGTTGATAACATCTGACAACTCCTCACCAATTTTCTGGGCTGACCCATTGTAAACTATTCCAGAAAATACAAAGTCAGTTTCATTAGCTCTGGATTCCACTCCATGCTTAAAGGCTCTATTTAAGCTTTTGTACTGGAGGGGATCTCCATTGAATACTGGAAAGTTTCATTTAGCAGGAAACATTCATAACTGTTAACCAAACTGTTTCACTCTTTAAAGAACAGGTTGTCGAAGTTGAATTCAATTGTTCTTAAATAAAGATAAGATAAGATAAGAGTCTTTATTGATCTCACATTTGAGAAATTCACTTGTCACATCGGCTCAATAGTCAGGAGTAGAAAAGGGTGCATCAGTTATATACAGTGTATCTTCCTATATACGGTGGATCAATTCTAACAAAACCATAGATTTCAGCAGATTTACACTTTTTTTATCTCTGTGGCAAACATTCATTACATCCTTTAAACACCAACATCCTTCTGATTTTTGATCTTTCAGGGAATTCATGGTTAATTTTAAAGATACACCAGGATTTTTCAAAGGGGGGTGCGCACCTGAGGGTCATGTCCAGACAATGTGAGGCTAAACGACCAAAGAATGCCATCTTTACTCTTTCAAACTACCCTAATTATTCATCTAAGGGTTTTTGAATTGATAATCATTTTAATGGATTTAACATAAGTGGAATTAGCATCATTACGTTATTGTAATTGAAAAAGGATTTTTAAGACAAAATTTCTTGGTTTTTACAGCATGCACAAGGTTAAAAAGTAGTTTGAAGTAGTTTGAATTTGTTTTGCACTATTTGTTTTAGATCAACTGTAGCACAACTGAATGACAGACATTTATGATGTGCAACTCAGAACACAATTTGTGTACTTGTACTCAAGAATTTGAAGAGGTGTAACTTTATTTTGTACTTGTGACAGATTTTAAAAAATCTATAATTACAAAACACCAAAGTTACAATGCACAAATAGTTTTGCAACAATAGTTCTGGACCATTTGGAGCAAAACTGAGAATGTAAGAGGTTTTTGATGTGCAACTCACAAAACACAATTTGTGTACTTGTATTTAAAATTTGAACAGGTGTAAAAAAAATTGTACTTGTAATTTTTTTTTTAATTCTACAAATACAAAATTTAGAATTTAGCTCCCTCTACAACCTCAAATTCACGCTTACAGTGCACAAATCCTATTGGAACAAGATTACCTTCATAGACCCAGCGTTTCTGAAAGCAAACGTCTCATCCAGTGTCCCGCCCCTCTCCAGCTGTAATTGGCTAGCAAGTTGTCTTCAGTAGTTGATTTGATTGGTTGAATTGTTTGATTGGCACATCAAACATAGTACTAACAGAACGATGGCCACTCGGAGGTAAAAAAATAAATTAAAAAAAGTACAGCTTCCGCCCAATGCCCGCCCGCTCTAAAAAAATAATAATTTTGGTCTCCAAAACGGGGTGCGCACCCCCCCGCCTGTATCCGCCATTGTACACTGATTATATTTCCTGATTGAATTCAGCCTCTAAGAGCCTTTCTAAAGTTTGTGTCCTCCTGACTTACCTCTGCCTGCGTCCGTCTCAGAGTGCAGGCGGGATGTCTTCCCGCTTATAAATACCTTCAGGAGGAAACGCCAAATATGGAGGCATCTTGTTTCACTTTTGTTTCTCCTCTGTCCGCCCAGCTGTAACGTCACTTCCACTTCTGTCAGTTGGTAATTTCACAGGTAACAGGAGGCCCTTATGGACTTTCCAGATTTGTTATCAACAGTTGGAGGAGTTTGAATGTTTCTGACCTGCAGCAGCAGAGGAGTCTGCTATAAGTAAATGAATAAAAAAAAAAAAACCTTGCAGCTAGTCCTGTCTTTCCGATTTCAGGTGCATTTTCATTTTCTGTGAATTATGCCAACGTCCTGCTCCTAAAAAAATAAAATAAAAATCTGCCATGATTACTGAAACCGGGCTTCTGAGGTTACAAGTAAATGTTTGAGCGCGTGTGGTTTAAGAAAACCTGTTAAATTGAGTTAGCTACACACCTGAGCTCAACACACACACACACACACACACACACACACACACACACACACACACACACACACACACACACACACTTTTCTGCTATATTCCCCTGAATGAATGTATGCAGAAGCTGGCCTAACCGCAGTATTTCCATAGAGTCAATTAGATTGTGTTGCGTGTCTAAGTTCAGCCCATTGTATGGAGTGTGCTCGGCCCAAGAAGATTAAAATCTGTTGTAGGTAAAATGAAACCCTTCACATCAGTATCTCTTCACGAACGGCAACCTGTCCAGGTCCCGTTTGTGAAACTGTGCAGTTCAAGTCCAGCACCTTTAAAGCAAAACACCCATGCATGGTCCTGTTCAAAATGTTCTCTTGATTCTCATGTTGATGTCCCTCACAGTCAACCTTCATTCCTCAGTTTCTTCTTCAAGCTGTTATTCTTTTACTATTAGCAGTCACTCCGCTATCCCAACCAGATCCAAAATGATTTAAATGGCCGTATTTCTTTTCATTAGTGTAGATAAGAGGAAAATATTTAAATAATCCTTGCTTAAAAAGGCCCCCTGGGCAAAGCTGGCCAGCTGGTTAGGCTTTATAATGTGTTTATTTTGTCATATAGATGTTTTAACAACTGGTAAAAATTGGGAAGTATCTTGTTATTTCCTTTTCAGAGGAGGGATATTAAACCTCATGAAGCTCTACCTCCTGTATTTGTATTATTATTTTTCCGTTGTTGTTTTTAACCATCAATTTACCATCGTTAGTTAATATAATGCGTCTTTATGCTAACTTCGCAGTTTGTAACCTTTGTGTTGCTTTGTTGATGTCTGCCAGTGTGTCAGATTCAAGCTGCACCCTAATTATTTGATTCTTATTTGTGCCTCTACTTATTTCAATTTAACCTAGTAAATGCAGTTTCTGCAATGTCCTCTGTGAATCAGCAGCTAGTGTAAAGTTTCAGAGTTTGTTGCGCTTATATTGAAATACTCACTTCATCTATTCATTCACTCATTCATCTTTATTACCTGTTGATGTAACATCCACTTAAACTGTCTCACACAAGTCTTTTTCTTTTCCTTGGGGTCACGAGGGTTACTGGTTCCTATCCCCAACTGTCAATGGGGAGAGGCGGGGTACCCCCTGGACAGGTCCCCAGTCCATCACAGTGTTTATTTATTTATATCATCTGCTTAAAGTTGCATCTTTCAAAGGTTTTACCTTTACACATTCATCAAAGTGTTTTGTCAGTTGTGTATTTTGTTTTTAATTGTCTACAAGAAAATCTGAAGTGAATGCTGAAGGTGTGTTTGCCGAACTCATCTTTGTTTTTTTTACTGGGAGGTCAGTTCAAGGTTCTCCAACGCTTCCATCTTAGCCCCGTCCATTTATTGTCCATGCTCAGTGCTCTTTTCATGGCCCCCATGTGTGCATTCTGGTCAGCTGCACACCATCCTTCCAGGAACTGCAATGTCTATGAATTCCCTTCCTCCAGTTCTCGTCTCTGAAAGCAGAATGAGATCTGCCAACATCTTTGCAAAATCACGTTGTCTAATACAAACATTGTTTATCTTCTTCATCCGTGGTGTAGTGTCGATAAGTGGCTTATTGGAGCCATTAAAACCATAGAACTTGACCTCAGTGGCACTTTTTCAACAGCTTAAGACAGTTGACGGACCTTTAAACCATAAACCAGTCTAACGCGCCTCTGTTGCCAAACCGTCGCTTTTATCCTACATTAAAAGGAAATAGTGCTCCTCTGAATATCCCAACAGAACTTGAAATCTCACTTTGGTTGGACATAGCCAAGATTTACGGCTGGGTCCTTGATCCCCGAGCTTACCCCGCCATGTTCCGTGTGTTACTCTTCTCAGTTATTAATTATTCAGAAACATTCCTCTGAACTCAAAGTTACAAAAATATCTGTTCGCACAGGATTTGACATCACAGCCTCTAGAGATTTAAAAAAAGGAAATCTGACCTTATTTTCTTTGCAGCTGTTGGCTCTAGGGTCATCTCCTTGTGGCTCCTCACCAAACAAATATTAAAAACACCCACTCAGGTCGTGCGGAAACAGCATTTTGTTAAGATTTGACTGTATCTTGTTGCGTTTCACCCAGGTTCTTTTCCTGTAAGATGTGGTGCTTCTACCTACAGCTTAGGTTCTGGACTCTCATTCCAAAACAATGCAAAATGGGGAGATCTCCGAACCCTCGAGCCACGGCAGCTTAAATGGATGAGCAAAGCCTGCTCAGGATTGGTCGATTACCCCATGTTGTCTTCCAGGATCCATGTCACCGTTAGACTGAGAGCTTCAGGGAAGATAACTGTTCATTTGTTTATGCATGCCACACGGTCTTGGGTTGGTTTCCTAGGTACCTGTCTTTCACAGCCACAAGCACTGGTATCTCATAATCTGTAACAGTATTGTATTCTGATGATGGACTGTGTATGTCAGGTTTGGGGACTGTTCAGTATGGGGTGGTACCCCCCCCATCCTAATGATGGGGACTTCCCAGGCCCATGGTTCTGTCGGCCCCGCTGGAGGTGAGCTGCCCCTGGGCCCATGGCTGGATCCACTCTGGCATAGCTTGGCTGTGGGGGTGTGGGGGGTGGTGGTGGTGGTGGTGGGGGGGTCTTTCCCTTTGTTGGTCCCACTTGGGGTCCTTTGCGTTGGGGGTCATTTCGGGTGTCTGGGGTTCTGGTTCCCCTGGTGTCTGCCTCTGCGCTCTATAGGGCGGGCCCTTGGCTCCTCACAACCACTACTGAGCATTTTTGTTATGGAGAAACCTTACATACACAAGCACACTCTCACAAACACCAAGAGGTGTTTGGATCCAAGTACTTACATATTCACTTCTATACAGAAAATAAATCTGTTGGGCAGCAATTCCTAAAGCTTCACCACCAGACAGGACACGTAAAAAAATAATTTACACACAGTTTTGTATTATCGCGACCATGCCCACCACTGCTTCACACTCATCACAGTGCAGTGGTTATCCTTTATCGTGTGATGTTTATTCTTCCACTCAACTTTCCTCATCATATGTAAGCCATAATAAAAAAAATTAAGGGAAATAACCCCACTAAGCACACCATGCTGTGTGCAATGAATCTATATATGAGTTACACTGAATTACGGAAATGAGTTAAGTCCTCAAATATACTTTATTTACTTTAGATGTGCTTTTATGTATTGTTGCTAAAATTACTAAGGATGAACACTGATTTTTGAAGCTTTCAACAGTCATAAAAAAGGAAGTTCAACAAGGTTCATGTGAAAACTGAAGCGCATACTTCCTTCAAAGTGTACCACAAGGTGGCAGCAGTTAACCAGCTGAGGACTCTTTTTTTTCCAGGAGCTAAGTGCAAATGCACATGTGCATCATTGACAAGCTTTTATAATTCACCAGAAGCCTCCCATTGCGGAAACACCAGGATTCTCAATTTTATATATATAATCCAGATGTTTTTGGCCCCTAAAAGGGTTTTGCAGGCTGAATGGGTGCTAACTGGGCCAGGGTTCACAGTGGGACTGTAAATGCAACAAACATTAGAAAGATCAGTTGGAGGTCCTGTGTAGGTCCTTACTGGGTCCAGAATGAGCTTCAACAAAATCTGCTAAAAAACGGATCTGCATGGGCCCAATAGGGCTGACATTGGACCCCATTTGTAAATGTTTGCTGGATGATTCCTGTGGTAGTTTCTTTTCAGACTCTATCCCATAACAAAATGGGAATTATAAGGAATAGTTTGGTAGCAGAGGAGTTGTTAAACATGTTGGAAAACTTCCTCAACAGCAAAGGACGATGAAAAGCTGCTCTGTCTTCTCTAAGCCCCAGTGGGTCGAGGGAGATGAGCGTTCACACTGAGCCTGGTTCTGGTTCTGCTGGAGGTTCTCCTCCCTGTTAAAGGGGAGTTTTCCTCTCCACTGTCGCTTCATGCATGCTCAGTATGAGGGATTGCTGCAAAGCCATCAACAATGCAGACGACTGTCCACTGTGGCTCTACGCTCTTTCAGGAGGAGTGAATGCTGCTTGGAGAGACTTGATGCAACCTGCTGGGTTTCCTTAGAGAGGAAACTTTCTGACCAACCTGGAGGATCTGATGGAGTCTGACTTTGTAAGGAACCTTGAGATGACGTGTATTATGAATTGGTGTTACATATATAAAATTAAATTTAATTATTTTCAGTAATGCCAGAAACCGATATATTTTAATCTAACATCTTTTATTTTTCAGGTCAAAATGACAAACATTGCAAAATGGTATCCATCCAAATATATAGAAATATATTTGATTGTACAAAATGAAGCACTTATTGCTTGCTTTTACATGTTATCATGTGAACAACCAGGCTGGGCTGGGACTTTTGTGGGTTCGATTAGCCGAATGATCTTGATTCTACTGGGTTCCCAGACGCAGTTCTCCTCCAGGCCGCTCTTCACCATCCCACAGTTGGGCGGCACCCAGGCGGTGTCGTATCCGTAATAATGCCAGGTCTTCTGCAGAGGGTGATTCTGGTAATTGATCTCTATCACCTGCCCCACGTTCACCTTTACCTCGATGACCACCTTGTCCTCTTCAGGACAATTAACAGGGTAGCGACGGGCTTTCTCCAGGTCTATGCTGAGGTAGACCCCTCGACCAAGCATCCCATCTTTAGATTGATGGAAACCTGTCTTAAGGATCTGCTGAGCACACGCCCGCGTGGTGCCGTGATACATGGTGTAGGTCTGGTGGTCATTCAGCAGCACGGTAATCCGCTGGAGGACCCTATTCAAGCTTATGCTCCCAGTAGGAGAGAAGTCCTCTCCAGACAAATCTAACCTGAACCTTATGTTGCCGCTCATGTTGGTGTCAGAATTGCTAGAAAAGGAAAGGAGGTTAAAAATTTAAATTTAGTCTCATGTATTTTAATGTCAAAGGGAATGCCAAAGTAATTTTCATATGTTTAGTTTTCTCAAACTCAGAGACTGTTTTAATTATTGTCCTATATTATGATAATGTTTCTCCTGTAAACTGTAAACTGGATGTAAATTGTAAAAAAGTTAAAGTTACAATTAAATACCACTAAATAGTTCAACCCTGTCGACTGCAGGCATAAGTTGTATATATTTATCAGCATTTTGTTAGTTTAGAGCTAATTAAACCTCATTCCAATATCTTAAAACAAGTCATGGTTTATAATAATGAGTCTGAACTGTGACATCACAGCATGGTTTTATTGGTTTCAGCTTTTATTGTCTTTTTCTTTGTAGCTTATTAGTTGTATTTGTTTTTCTCATTTCACTTAGTTTAGCTTTGCTAAACAGTTTGCACTCTGACGTTATTTACCAGGAAGTTTGAATTTTTTTTAAATAAATTCTTGTAATTTGCAGAGTTTATGTTTATTTTGTCTATCTGTGCCAGAATCCACTCCCTCATCTCTGGTTGAACCTCAGCAGGCAAGTGTTTATTACTCATTGATTGACATAGACAGATAACTTTAGGATATTATTGCCTGATAATCAGATGATGTTGATTAAAATGACTAACTTTGTTAATAATTGCCTTTGTGTATTCGAGCTGACACTGCTAATTCAGGCTGTATAAAATCAGAAGAAGAAACTGCTACAGGCACTGTCATCTGTCAGGAGTCATATGCTGAAAGCTCCTCACCAATTTTCTGGGCTGATCCATTGTAAATTATTCCAGAAAATTCAAAGAGTTAGTTTTCATTAGCTCTGGATTCCAGTCCATGCTAAAAAGGCTCTATTGAAGTTTTTGTACCGGAGGGGATCTCCATCGAATACTGGAATGTCACAAGTAGAAATGTTTCATCTTTCAGGAAACAGTTTGGTCAACATTCATAATTGTTGAACAAACTGTATCACTCTTTAAAGAACATCTTGTCTCTAATTTGAATCCGATTTTGCCTAAATTCTGAAAAAAACAAAGCTTCTTAGAGACATTTTAAAGTTTGTGTCATCCTGACTTACCTCTGTCTGCGTCCGTCTCGGAGTGCAGGTGGGATGTCGTCTGGCTTCTTATAAAAACCGTGAGGCGGAAACTCCAAATATGGATGCTTCTTGTTTCACTTTAGTTTCTCCTCTTACATACTTTATAGGTGTGGTCCGCCCAGCTGTAACTTCCACTTCTGTCAGTCGGTAATTTCACAGGTAACAGGAGGCCTGACTTTCCAGATGTCTTATTACCAGTTGGATAAGTTTGAATGTTTCTGACTATGAATAAATGAATAAAAACAAACAAACCTGCAGCTTATCCTGTCCAACTCGATTTCAGGTCTATTTTAAGTTTCATTTTCTGTAAATTGTGCTAACGCCCCGCTCACAAACAAATCCGTCACGATTACTGAAATTGGGCCTGCAGAGCAGAGACTTTTGGCCACGTACCTTGACGTAATATGGGTGAGTAGACCTGATGGAATGTGCCAAGCAATTCAATACAGGGATACCATGGAACAGAACCGGTGTCAGTCGTGATTTAAGACTGAGATGAAGAGTTCACCGTCCAGCAGGACAATGACCCAAAGCAGACTGCTAAAGTAACACTCCAGTGTTTTTTTTTTGGGGGATTTTTTGCGGCTCTAGTGGCTCGCTTTTTCTGAAAGTAGGCTGACAGGAAGGGGGATGGAAGAGGGGGAGAGACATGCGGCAAAGGACCACGGGTCGGATTCAAACCCATCGACCTGCTGCGCCACCAGCGCGCCCCACTCCAGTGGTTTAAGAGGAACCATTTAAATGTGTTGGAAAGTCCAGACCTCAATCGGGTTGAAAATCTGTGGTTAGACTTTAAGATCGCCGTTCAAAAGTGAAAACCCTCCAACATGAAGGAGCTGGAGCAGTTTAGCCTCATCTGAGAGACAAGACGTGGCGAGTGAACGATCCAAAGACACCTGCAGCTGGAACTGCTGCCAAAGGCTCTACAAAGGAATGACTTTAGAGGGCGTGAACAAGTATGCATGCTGACATTTCATGTTATTGTCCTTTTTGTTCTTTGTTTCTTTTAGAATTGGCCTTTTGTGATTGTGTGTAAAGTTACATTAGTCATTTACTGGTTATTGGCTGTGTTTAATATTAGATATATACTGGTTAGTCTGTGTTGTAATATTCATTTTGTATGTTTTATAGTATTTGATGGAAACTTCCTTTTTATTGAAAACAAAACTCTCAGCACTGACACAATCTTCTGAGAGCTGAGAAACAGCAGGAATGTTCAAGGTCTCCTCTCCTATCTGTAGGTCTGTTGCAATTAGCTACACACACACACACACACACACACACACACACACACACACACACACACACACACACACACACACACACACTTTTCTGCTCTACTCCCCTGAATGAATGTGTGCAGAAGCTGGCCTCGCAGTATTTCCATAGAGTCTATTAGATTGTGTCGCGTGTCTAAGTTCAGCCCATTGTATGGAGTGTGCTCGGCCCAAGAAGATTAAAATCTGTTGTAGATAAAATGAAATATCTCTCCACGAACGCCTACCTGTCCAGGTCACGTTTGTGAAACTGTGCAGTTTAAGTCCAGCACCTTTAATAGTAATATCATCTTTATTGTCATTGAAACATACATCACAATGAAATTCACTTCTGCATCTTAACCCATCCCCTTGGGGAGCAGTGGGCTGCCATGTGCGGCGCCCGGGGAGCAATCAGGGGTTAAGGGTCTTGCTCAGGGACCCAGAGTGCAGGCACTGGGGATTGAACTGGGTACTTGCATCCTTCTCAGAGTGCAAGCACGTTGCTCTAACCACTCGGCCACCCCTATGGGTGTTTAAAGCAAAACACCCATGCATGGTCCTGTTCAGAATGTTCTCTTGATTCTCATGTTGATGTCCCCCAGAGTCAACCTTCATTCCTCAATTTCTTCTTCAAGCTGTTATTCTTTTACTATTAGCAGTCGCTCCGCTATCCCAACCAGATCCAAAATGATTTAAATGGCCGTATTTCTTTTCATTAGTGTAGGTAAGAGGAAAATCTTTAAATAATCCTTGCTTAATAAGCCCCCTAGGCAAACAGCTGGTTAGGCTCCATAATGTGTTTATTTTGTCTTAAGATGTTTTAACAACTGGTAAAAATGGGGAAATATCTTGTTATTTGCTGGTGAAGATTCTCAGTCATCCAGGTCATGGTCATTCCAAAAAAAGTAAAAAGCAAAACTACTGGACTTGTTTTCCGTAGTTTGAAGACATAGTTTGAAGACAAAGGACACTCTTTTGAGGACCAAAATGTTCACATTTTTGAGAAAGAAGACAGATGGTTTGAAAGGGGTGTGAAGGAAGCCATCTACGTTAAGAGAGAAAAACCAACCTAAACCTGAGGAGGAGGCCTTAGGTTCCAACTCTCAAAAACCTATAATACAGCTGTAGGATTAATTCCAGCCAATCATCACCTCAATTCTCACCTTCATATGGGTGATCAAAACATTGTTCCGGCAAGCCAGGCCAATAACGACCCTAACGACTCCTCGTTACAGAGGAGTGGACCAGTTTCGGTTCAATCTGCTGGCTTAATGACTTTAACGACTGCCAATTACTAGGGGGTGGACCTGTTTCTGTTGAATTTGCATGTTATCTAAGCCATTACAAGGCCTTTGTTGGGCAGTAGCATAAAGCTTGATGCTCCACATTACTCCAGACTTTTTGAATTGAGAAAGCTTCCTGGAGAGGAAGCGAAACGTCTTCAAACTACGGGAAACAAGTCCAGTTGCTTTGTTTTTTACTTTTTTTGGAATATTTTGTTATTTCCTTTTAAGAGGAGGGATATTAAACCTCATGAAGCTCTACTTCCTGTATTTGTATTATTATTTTTCCGTTGTTGCTTTTAACCATCAATTTACCATTGTTAGTTAATATAAGTCCTTATGCTAATTTAGCAGTTTTACCCATTTGAGCCAGTTTGTGTTGTGTTGTTGATGTCTGCCAGTGTGTCAAATTCAAGCTGCATCCTAATTATTTGATTCTTATCTGTGCCTCTGCTTATTTCAATTTAACCCAGTAAATATAGTTTCTGTGATGTCCTTTGTGAATCAGCAGCTAGTGTAAAGTTTCAGAGTTTGTTGCGCTTATATTGAAATATTCACTTCATCTATCCATTCACTCATTCATCTTTATTTATTGCCTGTTGATGTAACATCCACTTTAACTTTCTCGCACAACTTTTTTTCTTTTCCTTATTTATTGTTTATTCATTTCCATCCATCCATTTTCTAACATGCTTATCCCTGCTGGGGTCACGAGGGTTGCTGGTTCCTATCCCCAACTGTCAATGGGGAGAGGCGGGGTACCCCCTGGACAGGTCGCCAGTCCATCACAGTGTTTATTTATTTTATTTATTTATATCATCTGCTTAAAGTTGCATCTTTCAAAGGTTTTACCTTTACACATTCATCAAAGTGTTTTGTCAGTTGTGTATTTTGTTTTTAATTGTCTACAAGAAAATCTGAAGTGAATGCTGAAGGTGTGTTTGCCGAACTCATCTTTGTTTTTGTTACTGGGAGGTCAGTTGAAGCCTCCATCTTAGTCCCGGCCATTTGTTGTCCATGTTCAGTGATCTTTTCAATTCCCCCATGTGTGCATTCTGGCCAGCTGCACACCATCCTTCCAGTAAGTGCAATGTCTATGAACTCCCATCCTCCAGTTCTCGTCTCTGAAAGCAGAATGAGATCTGCCAACATCTTTACCAAAGGAAGTCTTTGCAAAATCACGTTGTCTAATATAAACATTGTTTATCTTCTTCATCCGTAGTGTAGTGTCGATAAGTGGCTTTTTGGCTGATTGGAGCCATTTAAACCGTAGAACTTGACCTCAATTGGCACTTTCTACTTTGTTACTATTCACAGCTTAAGTACTGGACTTTACAAAAACAATGTGAAATGGGCAGATTTCCGAACACTCGAGCCACGGCAGCTGGATGAGCAAAGCCAGCTCAAGATTGGTCAAATACGCCATGATGTCTTCCAGGATCCATGTCACCATGAGAGCTTGGCCCTCAGTCTCATGGAAGCGATTCGCCCTGAGTACCAGGGCCCATCGCTCTGACCACCACCATCATGAAGTGCTTCCAGATGATCCTCCTAAAGTACATCAAGGACTCCATCCCTACTGTGTTAGACAGGCTGCAGTTTGCCTACAGGGAGAATCGCTCCACAGAGGACGCTGTCTCGTTAGCACTTCACTCAGCTCTGACTCATCTGCAGCAGCCCAGCACCTGTTAGGATGGACTTCAGCTCAGCATCCAACACGGTGCTCCCAGACATGCTGGCTCTGGCGCTCCATAACATGGATTATCCACACCTCTCTGCTCCTTGATCAGTGACTTCCTCACCCACAGACCCCAGGTGGAGAGGATAGGGAAACACACATCTGCTCCACTGATCCTCAACACTGGAACACCGCAGGGTTGTGTCCTCAGCCCTGCTATTTGCAATAAACATGCACTCTTATTTTTTGGGGAATATCGAATTACACATTCCTGTAAATGAAGCCTTAAGACCACTGCACAAAAATTGCTTCATTGCTTAAAATTCATAGGAGAGATTAATTCGTGTAACTTCAGTCGTTCACATCATTCGCAAAGCTGCTGATAGCAGACTTCTTGGACTTTGATACAAACTTGCATGCTTTAATGTTCTGTCTGTGTGTCATGTTATCCGTGTACATCCTACACTCACCGACTTTTTATTTGGTACACCTTGCTAGTACTGGGTTGGACTGTGTATGTCAGGTTTGGTGACTGTTCAGTTTGGGGTGGTCCCCCCCCATCCTAATGATGGGGTTCACTTCACTTCCCAGGTCCAAGGCTCTGTCGGGGCCCCGCTGGGGGTGAGGTGCCCATGGGCCCATGGCTGGATCCCCTCTGGTATAACTTGCTGCCGGCGGAGCCCACGGGCTCCTCATCGGTTCCCGGGGGCTTCGGCCCTGTGGCTGGGGGGGGGGGGGGTATTCTTGGGGCTTCTCTCTGCTCTTCCTTGGAATGGGGAATGCAGCTTTCCCTTTGTTGGTCCCTCTTGGGCTCCTTTGCGCTGGGGGTCCTTTCGGGTGTCTGGGGTTCTGGTCCCCTCGGTGTCTGCCTCGGTGCTCTGAGGTGCCTGTGTTTTGCTCCTCACATCCACTATTGAGCATTTTTCTGATGGATAAACCTTACATACACAAACACACTCACTCAAACACCTACAGGTGCTTGGATCCAGGTGCTTACAGATTCACATCAATACAGAAAACCCCTATCATTAGCTTTGGCTGTCACTAAATACATCTCGTACTAAATAATACTACACATTTTTCAGTGATATCATCAAGGCGATGTTTGTTTGTACCTGTGACACTTTTTTGGTTGGTTTTGATGTTCTTTTTATCTCTCTCTGCAGGTGTAGTAGCAGACTCTGAGGATTTTATCTTGTTCCCTCATTTTCCTCTCCTCCATTTTTAACCTTTTCTCCCTTTTAGCATATTTTTCTCTTCCTTTCTTTCTCTTTTATCTTTCTGTTTTTGTGCCCATTGATTGTGAAATAGTCCTAAAATAATATCTAATAATAATGCTTTTTGCATATATATCAAGCAGAGCACTATGGTCAAAGCAGTAATACTCCAATTGTGAAAATAAATCTGTTGGGCAGCAATTCTTAATGTTACACCACCAGAAAGGACACGTAAAAAAACTATCTACACGGTTATCTATTTTGTATTATTGTGATCATGCCCACCACTGCTTCACACTCATCACAGTGCAGTGGTTATCCTGTACCTTTATTGTTAAATGTTTTTTTCCACTCAACTTTCCTTATTATCTGTAAGTCATAATAAACAATTAAGGGAAATAACCTCACTAAAAACACCATGCTGTGTGCAATGAATCCACATGAGTTACACTGAATTACTGAAATAAGTTAACTCTTCAATTACATATTATTTACTTCAGAAGTGGTTTTATGGATTGTTGCTAAAACTAGTAAGGATGGACACAGATTTTCAAAGCTTTCAACATTCATGGAAAAGGAAGTTCAATTAAAACCGCAAGCGGTGATGATCGGCCCTCGCAGCCAAGCGCCGCTCTGGCCTATGGGCCACCGCTAGGGTACGCGCACCTCCCGCCGCCAGCCACAGCAGAAGCTGTCATGCATTTTCCTCGCCCGTCTACCATGCAATACACACGTACGCGTTGGGCAGCGCTCCCCCACGACTCACAAAAAATCTGGTGCAGATCGGTCGATGCACCGAGGACACACAGCCGTTGAATAATGATAATGCATTTGGCCTCCGGGCCGGACTAAATCGTTCGGCGGGCCAGATCCGGCCCGCAGGCCGTACGTTTGACACCCCTGGTTTAAACATTAGTATACCAACTTAATCAAAGGTATCTTACTAGCTGTTAATCCAGCTTCATGTGAAAAGTTAACAAAACCTTTTTAGTTAATTAAAGTTAATTATTTCATGTGTTTAAGGGTTTCGTTTCTTGCATTAAGACAGCTTTTATGAAAGTTTGACAGTTAAATTGGTGGATACACACCCAAAAGTAATAATGTAAAAGTAACACTTTAGCAATTGGAATATTGCTAAAGTAACACGTTAGCAATATTCCACATGTGTATGTTGTGTACAAACTTTAGTAATTTCTAACAGACCACTTCACTCTCAGAAAGCAGGTCTGCTGGTGGTTCCTAAAGTCTGTAAAACCAGAATGGTAGGCAGATCCTTTAGCTATCATGCTCCTCTCCAGTGGAACCAACTCCCAGTTTTGGTCCGTGACGCAGACACCCTGTCTACTTTTAAGACTAATCCTAAAACTTTCCTTTTTCCATCCATCCATCGTCTTCCGCTTATCCGGGGTCAGGTCGCGGGTGTAGCAGCTTCAAGAGGGAGGCCCAGACCTTCCTCTCCCCAGCCACTTGGGCCACTTCCTCCGGGGGAATCCCAAAGCGTTCCCAGGCGAGCAGAGTCTCTCCAGCGTGTCCTGGGTCTTCCCCTGGGTCTCCTCCCGGTGGGATGTGCCCAGAACACCTCACCAGGGATGCGTCCAGGAGGCATCCTAACCAGATGCCCGAGCCACCTCAACTGGCTCCTCTCAATGTGGAGGAGCAGCGGCTCTACTCTGAGTCCTCCCCGGATGACTGAGCTCCTCACCCTATCTCTAAGGGAGAGCCCAGACACACTATGGAGAAAACTTATTTTGGCCGCTTGTATCCGGGATCTCGTTCTTTCGGTCACGACCCAAAGCTCGTGACCATAGATGAGGGTAGGAACGTAGATCGACCGGTGAATCAAGAGCTTCGCCTTTTGGCTCACCTCTCTCTTCACCACAACGGATCGCTACAGCGCCCGCTTCACAGCAGACGTTGCACCAATCCGCCTGTCGATCTCCCGCTCCATCTTCCCCTCATTCGTGAACAAGACCCCAAGATACTTGAACTCCTCCACTAGAAGCTGGCTCTTGGGACTTTCCTTTTTGACACAGCTTATAGTTAGAGTGGTTCATGTTACCCTGAGCTACCTCTATAGTTATGCTGCTATAGGCTTAGGCTGCTGGAGGACATCAGGGTCTATTGTTCTTCAATTTTGCATGACTGTTGTCATTTTAGCTTTTAACTTTCTGTTCTCTCTCTTTTATCTTCATAGTAGGTACACCTGGTCTGGCGTTCTGTTAGCTGTGACATCATCCAGGGAAGACAGATCACCTGCTATTACCATCTAATGTAAAACAGATTACTGGATCAATGTGTGCTTCTGTGCTTTTTTGTCTCTCTTGTTGTGTCTCTTCTCTCTCTTTTGTAACCCCCAGTCAGTCAACGCAGATTACCGTTCATACTGAGCCGGGTTCTGCTGGAGGTTTTTCCTTCCTGTTAATGGGGAGTTTTTCCTTCTGCTGTCACTTCATGCTTGATCAGTATGAGGGATTGCTGCAAAGCCATGTACAATGCAAACGACTCTCCCTGTGGCTCTACGCTTCTTCAGGAGTGAATGCTGCTTGTTACGACTTTGATGCAATCAACTGGTTCCCTTATATAGGAATTTATTTTACCAATCTGGATAATCTGACCTAATATGTATAATCTGATTGATTTTGACATTGTAAACTGCCTTTAGATGACATGCAGGCATGGACTGGTAATCGGGCGTACCGGGCATTTTCCCGGTGGGCCGACGTGCTGTTTGGGCCGGCAGACCAGACATGTATATAAATATGTATTATTATTATTAATTATTTTATATATCTGCCTCGTTATCATCCCTGACAGTCTAAAGGGCTAAGCCAATCATAAAGTAGAAAAACACCTTCACGCTCCATGTGGAACTTTGTGCAGCAGTGTTCACAGTAGTAATGGGAGGCGCAGAGAAACTGCACGAAAAAAAGAAACAAGTTCTTCAAACGGACGCTGCAAAATGTGTCAAACTCACTGACATGTTCCCTACAGCAGGCCTTCATCTGCTCCGGTGTCTGATGTAAGATATGGTGGTGGTGGTTGTAGCCAGTTACGTGCGGTAGGGTTCATAGCTGGTGAGGCACTGACGTCATCAGAGTCAGATTTACAAATATATACACTCTACAGAGTAGACTCGTTGCAAAGTGCTGAAGGAGACTGATTGAGCCAAATAAATTCACCAAGATACATGGAAAAATATTGGTTCTTTGATGAAAAAAAATTTGTCATTTGATTGGTAGCAGTTTATGAGTTATGATGGATTTCTGCATTTGTAACACATTCTAAAACTATAACCCACATTACGCACATTTTATCACAAAAACAAAACATGAATAAGTATCACTGTCTTACCTCACTTATAATTTAAGTCCCTGCGGCGCTCTTTCTGAACAAAAATATCATTTTCCGGTAAAAGTTCTCTTTATCTTCTTCAGATTTAAAACTCTCTTAGTCTCAGTGGAGCTCACTGCCAGGGAGGAAAGCCTTCCCTGATCAGTCCTGTTCCAGCTGTATGTTTAGAGTCTTTTTAGTGCTTTACTTGTTTAGCAAAACTCGCTAATAAAACATCAATAACTTGTTTTGACTCTACTATTTGGTGATCACGAGCAGTTCCCCTTGAGCGCCCCCTGCCTAGCGGCCAAGGAACTGCCGGCCTCACCTACAACCAGTTCTTTGCTGTTTATGATCGGTCAGCACCACGAAAACATGTTATCTGCACACAGTTTGATGACCAAAACACAATTCGTAATCCACATATATTAAATTGTGGAAAATCAGTTCATAACTGTTTGAACAATTGAATTTATGATCTAGAGACAGGAAGATGCATTCACAGAATGGAAGTCAGCACAGTTAACATGGGATTGCGCAATCCCAGGGGAGGCCAAGCTCGCTGCGGCCTCACCGGCTTCGCTATGAAGCGCCACCAAGGATTTACATGAAAAATAGTGAAAAGTCTGCGATTTTAAAGAAAATATGATCAAAAATTAGGAAATTAGATAAATAAAATACTTATTACAAATGACTGAGTAAATCAAAATTTATATTATGTTATTATATATTTTCTTTCTTTCCATGATGACAAGTGAGGCATTTCTCTGGTTCATTTTGTCATTGGCATCCTTTTTTACACAGTGAGTGCACATTAGTCCAATGTTACCCTACAGTATCTGGAAGACTGAATAGATCTGATGAGCAACTTACAATAGATTCTTATAATGATGTAACGTGATAATATGTGTGATTGACTGTGACACCTCTCTTTCTCTCTCTCTCTCTGATCTAAGAATAGTTGCTGTGCTGTGGTGGAGTTTACATTTTACAGTGTTAATAAATTAAGATTTTGGAAGTATTTTAAGTGTCCACTCTCACTAATTTCCATTAACCTGGCCTCAAGGTATTGCACAGTTGGTATTGCAAAGTTGGTATACACATTCAGTACACAAAAAAAATGTGGTGGGCCAGTCTAATCCAAAATGCCAGGGCCGATTTTTTTGTCCCAGTCCACCCCTGATGACATGTTTTATGATTTGGCGTTATATAAATAAAAACTGAAATGTATTGAACAAGAGTAAGTTTGTCAGTTTTCAAGCAGGATTTGTATATCTGTTCAATTTAAATATATAAGGAAACCAAAGAGTTAAGATCACTTACTTACCAAGAGAAATTCCTTTGGGGTTTATTTGTGGTCTCTTGCTGCCCCCTGCTGGACAAGTATGATCAAATACATATGCTTTACATGTCAACTTGGTATCAAAATTCAGATTTCAATCTAAAATGGCTTACTTCCTGTGATACTTGCAGTATGACATTAATTGTAAATTCTGAGCGTCTTGCTGAGATCTACAACTGTACAAAATTTCATTACTCTACGATGAAGTAAGTGAATACCAAAGGGTCCTTTGAAATTTGCTTGGTGGCGCTATAGAGAAACTAAGTCCTGCTCACTAAAGTTTGTTAAGGATTCCTGTTGGGGGGTGGATAAGGATGCATCCAAATGAGTTTTAAGCAGCTCGGCCCAAAACTGTGGAATTCAGAGCCAAACGTATGACAGCAGCGTTTGAGGTGAATATGCCACGCCGCCACGCCCCCCTGCTCCATCCAATCCAGTTGAGCCTGAAATCCACAACATACCAACATGTGTTCTGTCTGTGGACACAGTTTCATGTTGATTAGCTCAGAGGGGTAACATAGCGACCGCTTACAACAAAACATGACACTTCCTGTTGTCAGGGGGCGTGGCCTAAGCAATGTCATCATTTGACCATTGGATATTATAGGAGACCTGATGGTGATCAATCACTGAAAGTTTGATGCCTCTGTGTGTTTCTGTGTAGGAGATATAACACTTTTATTTTTTGTGGCGAGTAGGTGAACTTTGACCCCTGCTAATGCCCCTTCAACAAGCTCAAAAACTCACCGTTTTGATAACTTTTAATTGGCCATGCCTTATGATCAGACTGCCCGAGTTTCAAGCCGCTCGCTAAAAATCTCTAGGAGGAGATCCATCAAATACCAATGCTATAAACGTCAAAAATTGGGTCAAAATCAGACTTTCAGTCTAAAATGGCCAACTTCCTGTGATATTTGCACTATGACATTAATTGTAAATTCTGAGCGTCTTGTTGAGCTCTACCACTGTACCAAATCTCATGTCTCTACGATGAAGTAAGTGAATAGCAAAGGGTCCTTTGAAAATTGCTAAGTGGCGCCGTTGAGGCATTAGGTCACGCCCACCAAAATTTGTTATGGATTCCTGTTGGGGGGTGGATAAGGATGCATCCAAGTGAGTTTTATGCAGCTCGGCCCAAAAATGTGGAATTCAGAGCCAAACGTATGGCAGCGGCGTTTGAGGTGACTTCACCACGCCGCCACGCTCTCCTGCTCCATCGAATCGACTTGGGGCTGGAATCCACAACACAACAACATGTTTTCTGTCTCTGGACACAGTTTCATGTTGATTAGCTCAGAGGGGTAAGATAGCGACCGTTTACAGCAAAACATGACACTTCCTGTTGTCAGGGGGTGTGGCCTAAGTGATGTCATCATTTGACCATTGGATATTATAGGAGACCTGATGATGATTAATCACAGAAAGTTTGGTGCCTCTGTGTGTTTCTGTGTAGGAGATATAACACTTTTATTTTTTGTGGCGAATAGGTGAACTTTGACCCCTGCCAACGCCCCTTCAGCATGCTCAAAAACTCACCGTTTTGATAACTTTTGATTGGCCATGCCTTATGATCAGACTGCCCGAGTTTCAAGCCGATCGCTCAAAATCTCTAGGAGGAGATCCATCAAATACCAATGCTATAAACGTCAAAAATTGGGTCAAAATCAGACTTTCAGTCTAAAATGGCCAACTTCCTGTGATATTTGCACTATGACATTAATTGTAAATTCTGAGCGTCTTGTTGAGCTCTACAACTGTACCAAATTTCATGTCTCTACGACGAAGTAAGTGAATAGCAAAGGGTCCTTTGAAAATTTCTAGGTGGCGCCGTTGAGGCATTTTTCTTTAGATTTTTGTGACGACCTTAAAATACAAAATTTTTAAACAGTCACCATGCATCTGCCAAGTTTGGTGAGTTTTTGAAAATGAGAAAGCCCCCAAAAAGGCCCCTCTTTAGGGGGGCAGAATAATAAGAATAATTAAAACCGCAAGCGGTGATGATCGGCCCTCGCAGCCAAGCGCCGCTCTGGCCTATGGTCCACAGCTAGGGTACGCGCACCTCCCACCGCCAGCCACCGCAGAAGCTGTCGCGCATTTTCCTCGCCCGTCCACCATGCAATACACACGTATGCGTTGGGCAGCGCTCCCCCACGACTCACAAAAAATCTGGTGCAGATCGGTCGATGCACCGAGGAGACACAGCCGTTGAATAATGAAAATGCATTTGGCCACCGGGCCGGACTAAATCGTTCGGCGGGCCAGATCCGGCCCGCAGGCCGTACGTTTGACACCCCTGGTTTAAACATTAGTATACCAACTTAATCAAAGGTATCTTACTAGCTGTTAATCCAGCTTCATGTGAAAAGTTAACAAAACCTTTTTAGTTATTTAAAGTTAATTATTTCATGTGTTTAAGGGTTTCGTTTCTTGCATTAAGACAGCTTTTATGAAAGTTTGACAGTTAAATTGGTGGATACACACCCAAAAGTAATAATGTAAAAGTAACACTTTAGCAATTGGAATATTGCTAAAGTAACACGTTAGCAATATTCCACATGTGTATGTTGTGTACAAACTTTAGTAATTTCTAACAGACCACTTCACTCTCAGAAAGCAGGTCTGCTGGTGGTTCCTAAAGTCTGTAAAACCAGAATGGTAGGCAGATCCTTTAGCTATCATGCTCCTCTCCAGTGGAACCAACTCCAAGTTTTGGTCCGTGACGCAGACACCCTGTCTACTTTTAAGACTAATCCTAAAACTTTCCTTTTTCCATCCATCCATCGTCTTCCGCTTATCCGGGGTCAGGTCGCGGGTGTAGCAGCTTCAAGAGGGAGGCCCAGACGTCCCTCTCCCCAGCCACTTGGGCCACTTCCTCCGGGGGAATCCCAAAGCGTTCCCAGGCGAGCAGAGTCTCTCCAGCGTGTCCTGGGTCTTCCCCTGGGCCTCCTCCCGGTGGGATGTGCCCAGAACACCTCACCAGGGATGCGTCCAGGAGGCATCCTAACCAGATGCCCGAGCCACCTCAACTGGCTCCTCTCAATGTGGAGGAGCAGCGGCTCTACTCTGAGTCCTCCCCGGATGACTGAGCTCCTCACCCTATCTCTAAGGGAGAGCCCAGACACACTATGGAGAAAACTCATTTTGGCCGCTTGTATCCGGGATCTCGTTCTTTCGGTCACGACCCAAAGCTCGTGACCATAGATGAGGGTAGGAACGTAGATCGACTGGTAAATCGAGACCTTGGCCTTTTGGCTCAGCTCTCTCTTCACCACAACGGATCGGTACAGCGCCCGCTTCACAGCAGACGTTGCACCAATCCGCCTGTCGATCCCCCGCTCCATCTTCCCCTCATTCGTGAACAAGACCCCAAGATACTTGAACTCCTCCACTAGAAGCTGGCTCTTGGGACTTTCCTTTTTGACAAAGCTTATAGTTAGAGTGGTTCATGTTACCCTGAGCTACCTCTATAGTTATGCTGCTATAGGCTTAGGCTGCTGGAGGACATCAGGGTCTATTGTTCTTCAATTTTGCATGACTGTTGTCATTTCAGCTTTTAACTTTTTGTTTTTTCTATTTTTTCTTCATAGTAGGTACACCTGGTCTGGCGTTCTGTTAGCTGTGACATCATTCAGGGAAGACAGATCACCTGCTATTACCATCTAATGTAAAACAGATTACTGGATCAATGTGTGCTTCTGTGCTTTTTTGTCTCTCTTGTTGTGTCTCTTCTCTCTCTTTTGTAACCCCCAGTCGGTCAAGGCAGATTACCGTTCATACTGAGCCCGGTTCTGCTGGAGATTTTTCCTTCCTGTTAATGGGGAGTTTTTCCTTCTGCTGTCACTTCATGCTTGATCAGTATGAGGGATTGCTGCAAAGCCATGTACAATGCAAACGACTCTCCCTGTGGCTCTACGCTTCTCCAGGAGTGAATGCTGCTTGTTACGACTTTGATGAAATCAACTGGTTCCCTTATATAGGAATTTATTTTACCAATCTGGATAATCTGACTTAATATGTATAATCTGATTGATTTTGACATTGTAAACTGCCTTTAGATGACATGCAGGCATGGACTGGTAATCGGGCGTACCGGGCATTTTCCCGGTGGGCCGACGTGCTGTTTGGGCCGGCAGACCCGACATGTATATTAATAATAGGTATTATTATTATTAATATTATTATTATTATTATTTTATATATCTGCCTCGTTATATTTGCATAATGCATGAAGAAAAATATCAGCAGCGCAAGAGTATGTTCCGATCATCCGGCCCTTACCACAGGCTACTGCAGCCCATTGGTTATCATCCCTGACAGTCTAAAGGGCTAGGCCAATCATAAAGTAGAAAAACACCTTCACGCTCCATGTGGAACTTTGTGCAGCGGTGTTCACAGTAGTAATGGATAAGAAACGCAAGGGAGGCGCAGAGAAACTGCACGAAAAAAAGAAACGAGTTCTTCAAACGGATGCTGCGAAATGTGTCAAACTGACTGACATGTTCCCAACAGCAGGCCCTTCATCTGCTCCGGTGTCTGATGTAAAATATGGTGGTGGTTGTGGTTGTAGTCAGTGACGTGCGGTAGGGTTCATAGCTGGTGAGGCACTGACGTCATCAGAGTCAGATTTACAAATATATACACTCTACAGAGTAGACTCGTTGCAAAGTGCTGAAGGAGACTGATTGAGCCAAATAAATTCACCAAGATACATGGAAAAATATTGGTTCTTTGATGAAAAAAAATTGTCATTTGATTGGTAACAGTTTATGAGTTATGATGGATTTCTGCATTTGTAACACATTCTAAAACTATAACCCATATTACGCACATTTTATCACAAAAACAAAACATGAATAAGTATCGCTGTCTTACCTCTACTTATAATTTAAGTCCCTGTGGCGCTCTTTCTGAACAAAAATATCATAATTTTCCGGTAAAAGTTATCTTTATCTTCTTCAGATTTAAAACTCTCTTAGTCTCAGTGGAGCTCACTGCCAGGGAGGAAAGCCTTCCCTGATCAGTCCTGTTCCAGCTGTATGTTTAGAGTCTTTTTAGTGCTTTACTTGTTTAGCAAAACTTGCTAATAAAACATCAATAACTTGTTTTGACTCTACTATTTGGGGATCACGAGCGGTGCCCCTTGAGCGCCCCCTGCCTAGCGGTCAAGGAACTGCCGGCCTCACCTACAACCAGTTCTTTGCTGTTTATGATCGGCCAGCACCACGAAAACATGTTATCTGCACACAGTTTGATGACCAAAACACAATTCGTAATCCACATATATTAAATTGTGGAAAATCAGTTCATAACTGTTTGAACAATTGAATTTATGATCTAGAGACAGGAAGATGCATTCACAGAATGGAAGTCAGCACAGTTAACATGGGATTGCGCAATCCCAGGGGAGGCCAAGCTCGCTGCGGCCTCACCGGCTTCGCTATGAAGCGCCACCAAGGATTTACATGAAAAATAGCGAAAAGTCTGCGATATTTAAGAAAATATGATCAAAAATTAGGAAATTAGATAAATAAAATACTTATTACAAATGACTGAGTAAATCAAAATTTATATTATGTTATTATATATTTTCTTTCTTTCCATGATGACAAGTGAGGCATTTCTCTGGTTCATTTTGTCATTGGCATCCTTTTTTACACAGTGAGTGCACATTAGTCCAATGTTACCCTACAGTATCTGGAAGACTGAATAGATCTGATGAGCAACTTACAATAACTATGATGATGTAACGTGATAATATGTGTGACTGACCGTGACACCTCTCTTTCTCTCTCTCTCTCTCTGATCTAAGAATAGTTGCTGTGCTGTGGTGGAGTTTACATTTTACAGTGTTAATAAATTAAGATTTTGGAAGTATTTTAAGTGTCCACTCTCACTAATTTTCATTATCCTGACTTCAAGGTATTGCACAGTTGGTATTGCACAGTTGGTATACACATTCAGTACACAAAAAAAATGTGGTGGGCCAGTCTAATCCAAAATGCCAGGGCCAATTTTTTGTCCCAATCCACCCCTGATGACATGTTTCATGATTTGGCGCTATATAAATAAAAACTGAAATGTATTGAACAAGAGTTTGTCAGTTTTCAAGCAGGATTTTTATATCTGTTCAACTTAAATATGTAAGGAAACCAAAGAGTTAAGATCACTTACTTACCAAGAGAAATTCCTTTGGGGTTTATTTGTGGTCTCTTGCTGCCCCCTGCTGGACAAGTTTGATCAAATACATATGCTTTACATGTCAACTTGGTATCAAAATTCAGATTTCAATCTAAAATGGCTTACTTCCTGTGATACTTGCACTATGACATTAATTGTAAATTCTGAGCGTCTTGCTGAGATCTACAACTGTACAAAATTTCATTACTCTATGATGAAGTAAGTGAATACCAAAGGGTCCTTTGAAATTTGCTTGGTGGCGCTATAGAGAAACTAAGTCCTGCTCACTAAAGTTTGTTATGGATTCCTGTTGGGGGGTGGATAAGGATGCATCCAAATGAGTTTTAAGCAGCTCGGCCCAAAACTGTGGAATTCAGAGCCAAACGTATGACAGCAGCGTTTGAGGTGACTTTGCCACGCCGCCACGCCCCCCTGCTCCATCCAATCCAGTTGGGCCTGAAATCCACAACACAACAACATGTGTTCTGTCTGTGGACACAGTTTCATGTTGATTAGCTCAGAGGGGTAACATAGCGACCGCTTACAACAAAACATGACACTTCCTGTTGTCAGCGGGCGTGGCCTAAGCAATGTCATCATTTGACCATTGGATATTATAGGAGACCTGATGGTGATCAATTACTGAAAGTTTGGTGCCTCTGTGTGTTTCTGTGTAGGAGATATAACACTTTTATTTTTTGTGGCGAATAGGTGAACTTTGACCCCTGCCAACGCCCCTTCAGCATGCTCAAAAACTCACCGTTTTGATAACTTTTGATTGGCCATGCCTTATGACCAGACTGCCCGAGTTTCAAGCCGCTCGCTCAAAATCTCTAGGAGGAGATCCATCAAATACCAATGCTGTAAACGTCATAATTGAGGTCAAAATCAGACTTTCAGTCTAAAATGGCCGACTTCCTGTGATAGTTGCACTATGACATTAATTGTAAATTCTGAGCGTCTTGTTGAGCTCTACCACTGTACCAAATCTCATGTCTCTACGATGAAGTAAGTGAATAGCAAAGGGTCCTTTGAAAATTGCTAAGTGGCGCCGTTGAGGCATTAGGTCACGCCCACCAAAATTTGTTATGGATTCCTGTTGGGGGATGGATAAGGATGCATCCAAGTGAGTTTTATGCAGCTCGGCCCAAAAATGTGGAATTCAGAGCCAAACGTATGGCAGCGGCGTTTGAGGTGACTTCACCACGCCGCCACGCTCTCCTGCTCCATCGAATCGACTTGGGGCTGGAATCCACAACACAACAACATGTTTTCTGTCTCTGGACACAGTTTCATGTTGATTAGCTCAGAGGGGTAACATAGCGACCGTTTACAGCAAAACATGACACTTCCTGTTGTCAGGGGGTGTGGCCTAAGTGATGTCATCATTTGACCATTGGATATTATAGGAGACCTGATGATGATTAATCACAGAAAGTTTGGTGCCTCTGTGTGTTTCTGTGTAGGAGATATAACACTTTTATTTTTTGTGGCGAATAGGTGAACTTTGACCCCTGCTAACGCCCCTTCAGCATGCTCAAAAACTCACCGTTTTGATAACTTTTGATTGGCCATGCCTTATGATCAGACTGCCCGAGTTTCAAGCCGATCGCTCAAAATCTCTAGGAGGAGATCCATCAAATACCAATGCTATAAACGTCAAAAATTGGGTCAAAATCAGACTTTCAGTCTAAAATGGCCAACTTCCTGTGATATTTGCACTATGACATTAATTGTAAATTCTGAGCGTCTTGTTGAGCTCTACAACTGTACCAAATTTCATGTCTCTACGACGAAGTAAGTGAATAGCAAAGGGTCCTTTGAAAATTTCTAGGTGGCGCCGTTGAGGCATTTTTCTTTAGATTTTTGTGACGACCTTAAAATACAAAATTTTTAAACAGTCACCATGCATCTGCCAAGTTTGGTGAGTTTTTGAAAATGAGAAAGCCCCCAAAAAGGCCCCTCTTTAGGGGGGCAGAATAATAATAATAATAATAATAATAATTAACACTACAGATACAATAGGCCTTCGCAGCGCTTAGCTGCTCGGGCCTAATTAAAACCGCAAGCGGTGATGATCGGCCCTCGCAGCCAAGCGCCGCTCTGGCCTATGGGCCACCGCTAGGGTACGCGCACCTCCCGCCGCCAGCCACCGCAGAAGCTGTCATGCATTTTCCTCACCCGTCTAACATGCAATACACACGTACGCGTTGGGCAGCGCTCCCCCACGACTCACAAAAAACCTGGTGCAGATCGGTCGATGCACCGAGGAGACACAGCCGTTGAATAATGAAAATGCATTTGGCCACCGGGCCGGACTAAATCGTTCGGCGGGCCAGATCCGGCCCGCAGGCCGTACGTTTGACACCCCTGGTTTAAACACTAGTATACAAATTTAATTAAAGGTATCTTACTAGCTGTTAATCCAGCTTCATGTGAAAAGTTAACAAAACCTTTTTAGTTATTTAAAGTTAATTAATTCATGTGTTTAAGGGTTTCGTTTCTTGCATTAAGACAGCTGTTATGAAAGTTTGACAGTTAAATTGGTGGATACACACCCAAAAGTAATAATGTAAAAGTAACACTTTAGCAATTGGAATATTGCTAAAGTAACACGTTAGCAATATTCCACATGTGTATGTTGTGTACAAACTTTAGTAATTTCTAACAGACCACTTCACTCTCAGAAAGCAGGTCTGCTGGTGGTTCCTAAAGTCTGTAAAACCAGAATGGTAGGCAGATCCTTTAGCTATCATGCTCCTCTCCAGTGGAACCAACTCCCAGTTTTGGTCCGTGACGCAGACACCCTGTCTACTTTTAAAACTAATCCTTAAACTTTCCTTTTTCCATCCATCCATCGTCTTCCGCTTATCCGGGGTCAGGTCGCGGGTGTAGCAGCTTCAAGAGGGAGGCCCAGACCTTCCTCTCCCCAGCCACTTGGGCCACTTCCTCCGGGGGAATCCCAAAGCGTTCCCAGGCCAGCAGAGTCTCTCCAGCGTGTCCTGAGACTTCCCCTGGGCCTCCTCCCGGTGGGACGTGCCCAGAACACCTCACCAGGGATGCGTCCAGGAGGCATCCTAACCAGATGCCCGAGCCACCTCAACTGGCTCCTCTCAATGTGAAGGAGCAGCGGCTCTACTCTGAGTCCTCCCCGGATGACTGAGCTCCTCACCCTATCTCTAAGGGAGAGCCCAGACACACTATGGAGAAAACTCATTTTGGCCGCTTGTGTCCGGGATCTCGTTCTACCCTCACTTACAACCAGTTCTTTGCTGTTTATGATCGGCCAGCACCACGAAAACATGTTATCTGCACACAGTTTGATGACCAAAACACAATTCGTAATCCACATATATTAAATTGTGGAAAATCAGTTCATAACTGTTTGAACAATTGAATTTATGATCTAGAGACAGGAAGATGCATTCACAGAATGGAAGTCAGCACAGTTAACAAGGGATTGCGCAATCCCAGGGGAGGCCAAACTCGCTGCGGCCTCACCGGCTTCGCTATGAAGCGCCACCAAGGATTTACATGAAAAATAGCGAAAAGTCTGCGATATTAAAGAAAATATGATCAAAAATTAGGAAATTAGATAAATAAAATACTTATTACAAATGACTGAGTAAATCAAAATTTATATTATGTTATTATATATTTTCTTTCTTTCCATGATGACAAGTGAGGCATTTCTCTGGTTCATTTTGTCATTGGCATCCTTTTTTACACAGTGAGTGCACATTAGTCCAATGTTACCCTACAGTATCTGGAAGACTGAATAGATCTGATGAGCAACTTACAATAACTTCTTATAATGATGTAACGTGATAATATGTGTGATTAACCGTGACACCTCTCTTTCTCTCTCTCTCTCTCTCTCTCTCTCTGATCTAAGAATAGTTGCTGTGCTGTGGTGGAGTTTACATTTTACAGTGTTAATAAATTAAGATTTTGGAAGTATTTTAAGTGTCCACTCTCACTAATCCAAAATGCCAGGGCCGATTTTTTTCTCCCAGTCCACCCCTGATGACATGTTTCATGATTTGGCGCTATATAAATAAAAACTGAAATGTATTGAAGAAGAGTAAGTTTGTCAGTTTTCAAGCAGGATTTGTATATCTGTTCAACTTAAATACATAAGGAAACCAAAGAGTTAAGATCACTTACTTACCAAGAGAAATTCCTTTGGGGTTTATTTGTGGTCTCTTGCTGCCCCCTGCTGGACAAGTTTGATCAAATACAAATGCTTTACATGTCAACATGGTGTCAAAATTCAGATTTCAATCTAAAATGGCTTACTTCCTGTGATACTTGCAGTATGACATTAATTGTAAATTCTGAGCGTCTTGCTGAGATCTACAACTGTACAAAATTTCATTACTCTACGATGAAGTAAGTGAATAGCAAAAGGTCCTTTGAAAATTGCTTGGTGGCGCTATAGAGAAACTAAGTCCTGCTCACTAAAGTTTGTTATGGATTCCTGTTGGGGGGTGGATAAGGATGCATCCAAATGAGTTTTAGGCAGCTCGGCCCAAAACTGTGGAATTCAGAGCCAAACGTATGACAGCAGCGTTTGAGGTGAATATGCCACGCCGCCACGCCCCCCTGCTCCATCGAATCCAGTTGAGCCTGAAATCCACAACATACAAACATGTGTTCTGTCTGTGGACACAATTTCATGTTGATTAGCTCAGAGGGGTAACATAGCGACCGCTTACAACAAAACATGACACTTCCTGTTGTCAGGGGGCGTGGCCTAAGCAATGTCATCATTTGACCATTGGATATTATAGGAGACCTGATGATGATCAATCACAGAAAGTTTGGTGCCTCTGTGTGTTTCTGTGTAGGAGATATAACACTTTTATTTTTTGTGGCGAATAGGTGAACTTTGACCCCTGCCAACGCCCCTTCAGCATGCTCAAAAACTCACCGTTTTGATAACATTTGATTGGCCATGCCTTATGATCAGACTGCCCGAGTTTCAAGCCGATCGCTCGATATCTCTAGGAGGAGTTAGATCTTATACCAATGCTGTAACTGTCAAAATTGAGGTCAAAATCAGACTTTCAGTCTAAAATGGCCGACTTCCTGTGATACTTGCATTATGACAATAATTGTAAATTCTGAGCGTCTTGTTGAGCTCTACAACTGTACCAAATCTCATGTCTCTACGACGAAGTAAGTGAATAGCAAAGGGTCCTTTGAAAATTTCTAGGTGGCGCCGTTGAGGCATTTTTCTTTAGATTTTTGTGACGACCTTAAAATACAAAATTTTTAAACAGTCACCATGCATCTGCAAAGTTTGGTGAGTTTTTGAATATGATAAAGCCCCCAAAAAGGCCCCTCTTTAGGGGGGCAGAATAATAATAATAAGAATTAAAACCGCAAGCGGTGATGATCGGCCCTCGCAGCCAAGCGCCGCTCTGGCCTATGGGCCACCGCTAGGGTACGCGCACCTCCCGCCGCCAGCCACCGCAGAAGCTGTCATGCATTTTCCTCACCCGTCTACCATGCAATACACACGTATGCGTTGGGCAGCGCTCCCCCACGACTCACAAAAAATCTGGTGCAGATGGGTCGATGCACCGAGGAGACACAGCCGTTGAATAATGAAAATGCATTTGGCCACCGGGCCGGACTAAATCGTTCGGCGGGCCAGATCCGGCCCGCAGGCCGTACGTTTGACACCCCTGGTTTAAACATTAGTATACCAACTTAATCAAAGGTATCTTACTAGCTGTTAATCCAGCTTCATGTGAAAAGTTAACAAAACCTTTTTAGTTAATTAAAGTTAATTATTTCATGTGTTTAAGGGTTTCGTTTCTTGCATTAAGACAGCTTTTATGAAAGTTTGACAGTTAAATTGGTGGATACACACCCAAAAGTAATAATGTAAAAGTAACACTTTAGCAATTGGAATATTGCTAAAGTAACACGTTAGCAATATTCCACATGTGTATGTTGTGTACAAACTTTAGTAATTTCTAACAGACCACTTCACTCTCAGAAAGCAGGTCTGCTGGTGGTTCCTAAAGTCTGTAAAACCAGAATGGTAGGCAGATCCTTTAGCTATCATGCTCCTCTCCAGTGGAACCAACTCCCAGTTTTGGTCCGTGACGCAGACACCCTGTCTACTTTTAAGACTAATCCTAAAACTTTCCTTTTTCCATCCATCCATCGTCTTCCGCTTATCCGGGGTCGGGTCGCGGGTGTAGCAGCTTCAAGAGGGAGGCCCAGACCTTCCTCTCCCCAGCCACTTGGGCCACTTCCTCCGGGGGAATCCCAAAGCGTTCCCAGGCCAGCAGAGTCTCTCCAGCGTGTCCTGGGTATTCCCCTGGGCCTCCTCCCGGTGGGACGTGCCCAGAACACCTCACCAGGGAGGCGTCCAGGAGGCATCCTAACCAGATGCCCGAGCCACCTCAACTGGCTCCTCTCAATGTGAAGGAGCAGTGGCTCTACTCTGAGTCCTCCCCGGATGACTGAGCTCCTCACCCTATCTCTAAGGGAGAGCCCAGACACACTATGGAGAAAACTCATTTTGGCCGCTTGTATCCGGGATCTCGTTCTTTCGGTCACGACCCAAAGCTCGTGACCATAGATGAGGGTAGGAACGTAGATCGACTGGTAAATCGAGAGCTTGGCCTTTTGGCTCAGCTCTCTCTTCACCACAACGGATCTGTACAGCGCCCGCTTCACAGCAGACGTCGCACCAATCCGCCTGTCGATCTCCCGCTCCATCTTCCCCTCATTCGTGAACAAGACCCCAAGATACTTGAACTCCTCCACTAGAAGCTGGCTCTTGGGACTTTCCTTTTTTTACAAAGCTTGAAGTTAGAGTGGTTCATGTTACCCTGAGCTACCTCTATAGTTATGCTGCTGTATGCTTAGGCTGCTGGAGGACATCAGGGCCTATTTTTCTTCAATTTTGCATGACTGTTGTCATTTCAGCTTTTAACTTTTTGTTTTTTCTATTTTTTCTTCATAGTAGGTACACCTGGTCTGGTGTTCTGTTAGCTGTGACATCATCCAGGGAAGACAGATCACCTGTTATTACCATCTAATGTAAAACAGATTACTGGATCAATGTGTGCTTCTGTGCTTTTTTGTCTGTCTTGTTGTGTCTCTTCTCTCTCTTTTGTAACCCCCAGTCGGTCAAGGCAGATTACCGTTCATACTGAGCCCGGTTCTGATGGAGGTTTTTCCTTCCTGTTAATGGGGAGTTTTTCCTTCCACTGTCACTTCATGCTTGATCAGTATGAGGGATTGCTGCAAAGCCATGTACAATGCAAACGACTCTCCCTGTAGCTCTACGCTTCTTCAGGAGTGAATGCTGCTTGTTACGACTTTGATGCAATCAACTGGTTCCCTTATATAGGAATTTATTTTACCAATCTGGATAATCTGACTTAATATGTATAATCTGATTGATTTTGACACTGTAAACTGCCTTTAGATGACATGCAGGCATGGACTGGTAATCGGGCGTACCCGGCATTTTCCTGGTGGGCCGGCAGACCCGACATGTATATTAATAATATGTATTATTATTATTATTTTATATATATGCCTCGTTATATTTGCATAATGCATGAAGAAAAATAAAATCAGCAGCGCAAGAGTCTGTTCCGATCATCCGGCCCTTACCACAGGCTACTGCAGCCCATTGGTTATCATCCCTGACAGTCTAAAGGGCTAGGCCAATCTTAAAGTAGAAAAACACCTTCACGCTCCATGTGGTACTTTTTGCAGCGGTGTTCACAGTAGTAATGGATAAGAAACGCAAGGGAGACGCAGAGAAACTGCACGAAAAAAAGAAACGAGTTCTTCAAACGGATGCTGCGAAATGTGTAAAACTGACTGACATGTTCCCAACAGCAGGCCTTCATCTGCTCCGGTGTCTGATGTAAAATATAGTGGTGGTGGTGGTTGTAGTCAGTGATGTGCGGTAGGGTTCATAGCTGGTGAGGCACTGACGTCATCAGAGTCAGATTTACAAATATATACACTCTACAGAGTAGACTCGTTGCAAAGTGCTGAAGGAGACTGATTGAGCCAAATAAATTCACCAAGATACATGGAAAAATATTGGTTCTTTGATGAAAATAAAATTTTCATTTGATTGGTAACAGTTTATGAGTTATGATGGATTTCTGCATTTGTAACACATTCTAAAACTATAACCCACATTACGCACATTTTATCACAAAAACAAAACATGAATAAGTATCGCTGTCTTACCTCTACTTATAATTTAAGTCTCTGCGGCGCTCTTTCTGAACAAAAATATCATCATTTTCCGGTAAAAGTTCCCTTTATCTTCTTCAGTTTTAAAAGTCTCTCTCTGTCTCAGTGGAGCTCACTGCCAGGGAGGAAAGCCTTCCCTGATCAGTCCTGTTCCAGCTGTATGTTTAGAGTCTTTTTAGTGCTTTACTTGTTTAGCAAAACTCGCTAATAAAACATCAATAACTTGTTTTGACTCTACTATTTGGGGATCACGAGCGGTGCCCCTTGAGCGCCCCCTGCCTAGAGGCCAAGGAACTGCCGGCCTCACCTACAACCAGTTCTTTGCTGTTTATGATCGGCCAGCACCACGAAAACATGTTCTCTGCACACAGTTTGATGACCAAAACACAATTCGTAATCCACATATATTAAATTGTGGAAAATCAGTTCATAACTGTTTGAACAATTGAATTTATGATCTAGAGACAGGAAGATGCATTCACAGAATGGAAGTCAGCGCAGTTAACATGGGATTGCGCAATCCCAGGGGAGGCCAAGCTCGCTGCGGCCTCACCGGCTTTGCTATGAAGCGCCACCAAGGATTTACATGAAAAATAGCAAAAAGTCTGCGATTTTAAAGAAAATATGATCAAAAATTAGCAAATTAGATAAATAAAATACTTATTACAAATGACTGAGTAAATCAAAATTTATATTATGTTATTATATATTTTCTTTCTTTCCATGATGACAAGTGAGGCATTTCTCTGGTTCATTTTGTCATTGGCATCCTTTTTTACACAGTGAGTGCACATTAGTCCAATGTTACCCTACAGTATCTGGAAGACTGAATAGATCTGATGAGCAACTTACAATAACTTCTTATAATGATGTAACGTGATAATATGTGTGATTGACCGTGACACCTCTCTTTCTCTCTGATCTAAGAATTGTTGCTGTGCTGTGGTGGAGTTTACATTTTACAGTGTTAATAAATTAAGATTTTGGAAGTATTTTAAGTGTCCACTCTCACTAATTTCCATTAACCTGGCCTCAAGGTATTGCACAGTTGGTATTGCAAAGTTGGTATACACATTCAGTACACAAAAAAATGTGGTGGGCCAGTCTAATCCAAAATGCCAGGGCCATTTTTTTGTCCCAGTCCACCCCTGATGACATGTTTTATGATTTGGCGTTATATAAATAAAAACTGAAATGTATTGAACAAGAGTAAGTTTGTCAGTTTTCAAGCAGGATTTGTATATCTGTTCAACTTAAATATATAAGGAAACCAAAGAGTTAAGATCACTTACTTACCAAGAGAAATTCCTTTGGGGTTTATTTGTGGTCTCTTGCTGCCCCCTGCTGGACAAGTATGATCAAATACATATGCTTTACATGTCAACTTGGTATCAAAATTCAGATTTCAATCTAAAATGGCTTACTTCCTGTGATACTTGCAGTATGACATTAATTGTAAATTCTGAGCGTCTTGCTGAGATCTACAACTGTACAAAATTTCATTACTCTACGATGAAGTAAGTGAATACCAAAGGGTCCTTTGAAATTTGCTTGGTGGCGCTATAGAGAAACTAAGTCCTGCTCACTAAAGTTTGTTAAGGATTCCTGTTGGGGGGTGGATAAGGATGCATCCAAATGAGTTTTAAGCAGCTCGGCCCAAAACTGTGGAATTCAGAGCCAAACGCATGACAGCAGCGTTTGAGGTGAATATGCCACGCCGCCACGCCCCCCTGCTCCATCGAATCCAGTTGAGCCTGAAATCCACAACATACCAACATGTGTTCTGTCTGTGGACACAGTTTCATGTTGATTAGCTCAGAGGGGTAACATAGCGACCGTTTACAACAAAACATGACACTTCCTGTTGTCAGGGGGCGTGGCCTAAGCAATGTCATCATTTGACCATTGGATATTATAGGAGACCTGATGGTGATCAATCACTGAAAGTTTGATGCCTCTGTGTGTTTCTGTGTAGGAGATATAACAGTTTTATTTTTTGTGGCGAGTAGGTGAACTTTGACCCCTGCTAATGCCCCTTCAACAAGCTCAAAAACTCACCGTTTTGATAACTTTTAATTGGCCATGCCTTATGATCAGACTGCCCGAGTTTCAAGCCGCTCGCTAAAAATCTCTAGGAGGAGATCCATCAAATACCAATGCTATAAACGTCATAAATGGGGTCAAAATCAGACATTCAATCTAAAATGGCCAACTTCCTGTGATATTTACACTATGACATTAATTGTAAATTCTGAGCGTCTTGGTGAGCTCTACCACTGTACCAAATCTCATGTCTCTACGATGAAGTAAGTGAATAGCAAAGGGTCCTTTGAAAATTGCTAAGTGGCGCCGTTGAGGCATTAGGTCACGCCCACCAAAGTTTGTTATGGATTCCTGTTGGGGGGTGGATAAGGATGCATCCAAGTGAGTTTTATGCAGCTCGGCCCAAAAATGTGGAATTCAGAGCCAAACGTATGGCAGCGGCGTTTGAGGTGACTTCACCACGCCGCCACGCTCTCCTGCTCCATCGAATCGACTTGGGGCTGGAATCCACAACACAACAACATGTGTTCTGTCTGTGGACACAGTTTCATGTTGATTAGCTCAGAGGGGTAACATAGCGACCGTTTACAGCAAAACATGACACTTCCTGTTGTCAGGGGGTGTGGCCTAAGTGATGTCATCATTTGACCATTGGATATTATAGGAGACCTGATGATGATTAATCACAGAAAGTTTGGTGCCTCTGTGTGTTTCTGTGTAGGAGATATAACACTTTTATTTTTTGTGGCGAATAGGTGAACTTTGACCCCTGCCAACGCCCCTTCAGCATGCTCAAAAACTCACCGTTTTGATAACTTTTGATTGGCCATGCCTTATGATCAGACTGCCCGAGTTTCAAGCCGATCGCTCGATATCTCTAGGAGGAGTTAGATCTTATACCGATGCTGTAACTGTCAAAATTGAGGTCAAAATCAGACTTTCAATCTAAAATGGCCGACTTCCTGTGATATTTACACTATGACATTAATTGTAAATTCTGAGCGTCTTGGTGAGCTCTACAACTGTACCAAATTTCATGTCTCTACGACGAAGTAAGTGAATAGCAAAGGGTTCTTTGAAAATTTCTAGGTGGCGCCGTTGAGGCATTTTTCTTTAGATTTTTGTGACAACCTTAAAATACAAAATTTTTAAACAGTCACCATGCATCTGCAAAGTTTGGTGAGTTTTTGAAAATGAGAAAGCCCCCAAAAAGGCCCCTCTTTAGGGGGGCAGAATAATAATAATAATAAATAATAATAATTAACACTACAGATACAATAGGCCTTCGCAGCGCTTAGCTGCTCGGGCCTAATTAAAGCCGCAAGCGGCGATGAGCGGCCCTCGCAGCCAAGCACCGCTGGGGTACGCGCACCTCCTCCCTCCAGCCACCGCAGAAGCTGTCACGCATTTTCCCTGCCCTTCCACCGGGCGATTCACACGAACCCGTACGGCAGCGCTCCACCCCCCCCCACCCGACTCACAAAAAATCAGGTGCAGATCGGTCGATGCAGCGAGGAGATACAATCGTTCGGCGGGCCGTACGTTTGACACCCCTGGTTTAAACATTATTTTACTGGTTGAAATGCAGTTAAAAGTCTTCAGCTGAAAGGTTGTTGCACACAAATAAAACTTGTTTTGCACACAAAAAGATATGTTTCACACAAAAAAATTGTTTTGCAAACTGTCCGCCTACCTTGCGCTCAAAATATCATTTATAAGTTTTCCTCGAGTACAAAATGGTCTCTGCTCGCACAAAACAGCCTCTGCTCGACTACGATACAATCCCACCCACGCTGCGGTAAATTTGTGCCAAAAGTCACGTGATGCATTAAGAGTTGTTGTTGTTCAGACTTCCCGACATTGAGAAGAATTCAGTTATCTCTAAACTATTGGGCTAATTTACAGGGTCATAGTGAAGATCATCCAGCACAGACCACTTTAACATCTTGTTGGGAAATGGAGAACAGGGAGAGAAGAAGCTTTGGGTAGACAGTTAGACAAAAAGCAATGGAATTAGAATTAACTGATTTAATGTTCAGTTCAACAGTACCACTGACAGCAGTACAACCTTGGATACTACCTGAAGCTAAAGTAGATCTAACACTATTACGAAAGGGAAATAAGGTCAGGGTTTTTTTTTTTAAATTCAAATACAATACAGGAATATATTAATATTTACTAGTTTCATTCAGATCTACACAGATGCATCAAAAAAGTTTAGATAACAAGATAGGAGTATCTTTTATTGTTCCAGAGTTTCATATTACAGTAGGAAAGAGGACAAGTAATAATATATCAGTATACACAAGAGAAATGTTAGCAATTTTGTTTGCAATGCAATGGGTAGAAGAAATAAGACCTCTGAGAGTGATTATTTGTTCAGATTCATCTTCATCACTAATCAGTTTACCGATAAAACACTCAGACAGTAGACCAGATATTTTGATAGAAATCCAGCAAACATTATACAGAATTCAAATGATGGACATTACAGTCATATTTTTGTGGGTACCAGCACACATGGGAGTTAAAGGAAATGAAATGGCAGATAAGGCTGCAAAGGAGGCTACAACAAGAAAAGACATTGATGTGTCAGTTAAAATTAGTAAGATGGAAATAAAGAGCATAATTAAACAGAAGATGAAGGAAAGGTGGCAAAAGCAATGGGAGGAAGAGAGGAACAGAAGATGGTTTTACATGATCCAGAGGAGAGTGGGAAAAATGAGATGGGCAGGGAAGAACATAGGAGAAGAAACAATTATATCAGGACTTAGATTTGGGCACACAGGATTAAATAATACATTATTCTAAATAAGTAAACATAACAATGGCAGATGTGAATATTGTGAGCAACAAGAGACAGTTGAACACGTTATGGTATACTGTAGGAAGTACGAAAGAGAAAGGAGAGAAATGGTCCAAAATCTAAAAAGGAAAAGAATACAATTTGATTTAATAGAAATACTTAGAAAAACTCCAGAGATAATTGTTATGTGATTATTTTTCATTATCTTAGATTAATAAATGTAATTGAGAGGATTTGAAATCTTTTTTTGGTTTTGTTTATATTGTTTTGTTAATTTGATTGTGACTTGTTTTGTTTAGTATAAATAATTCTGATCCACACTCCATACCAGTTGGTGGCGGTAATGCACCATTTGGTTGCGTGCCAACCGGCAAAAAAAATCCATAAAGAAAAAGAAGAAGCAGAAGACTTCCCGACAGCAGGGGGCGCACCTGAAAAAAACTGAAAGGCGCCGGTTTGGCTGAGGAAGAAAGACGTGATATCACAGCTAACAGCAGGGACGTGCAGAGGGGGGCGGGGGGCTTGGTCACCTGCCCCTTTGCCCCTTGATGCCCAAAGTGCCCTTTTGTCAGTGTTTTTTTATGTGTGTGTGTGTGTGCATGTCCAAAATAAAAATAATTTAGATCTAAATTGCCACAGTTACCGTGGCACGGTTACATGATCCACATAACGTGCCTCACTTTTCCCTTCTTCTCCTCTCGCAGCTCCGCGGCTGCTGCTGCCGCTGTCTGACTGCCTGCCCCTTTAAATCGGCTGCACACGTGACTGTGCTCTGTGCATTTTTTTAAACTTAACTCTCATTGGTTGTACTGCCTTAAATCCCGCCTTTCCTCTTTCTGATTGCTAGCGCGTGTGTGCGTGCTTATTTGCTTGGAGCGCAAGATTTAAATTTCAATTCATACAGGTATACTGCCGTTACCTCAATTAATACTTGACAACAAACTAGTCCCAGTTAAAGGTATACTATGCAACCGGGGTTGATTTTCCAGCGAGGCTCCCCCCAGAGGGCGAAAGTAAAAGTGCACTGTCGTAAAGATGCTCAGCTGTTCTCCTGGTTTCTCCATCAAGCCAGGTGCGGTTGTTTGTAGGTGGGGTTGTATTTCCCCTAACCCTAACATACATAAATTTCCCTCGACAGACACAAATATCCTAAAGTTAGTATATTACAGTTATTATCCATTATGCACTTACCAAATATGACTTCAAACAGATTTAAAGTCCTGAATTCCTACTTTCCATTCCAGCCCACAAAGTTGTACTGCCTTGACAGGCCATAGTCCATGATGAAGAACATCATACGTCTCGTGGCCTCATCCACAGTCCTCCCACCAATGTCTGACACTGCTGTGACCTAAGGGGGAACAAAAACAGTTCAAAGCTAATTCATTTTTATAGCTCACAGGAGTAAACACGATGCAAAGACAAACTCTGGGTCTAGATTATTTTCATTGTTGATTAATCTATTGATTATTTTAAACAATTAATTGATTGGTTGCTATAATAATAAAATGTTACAAAATTTTGAAAAATATCAGTGTTTCCCAAATCTCTTGTTCTGTCAACAAAACATGGAGATACTCAGTTTATTGCCATAAATGAGCAAAGAAAACAGAAATATTCACATTTATGAAGCTGAAATCAGAGACGTAGGACTCTTTTGTTGGGTGTTCACGTCAGTAATAAGCTGGACTGGACTCATAACACCGACGCTCTGCATAAGAAGGGCCAGAGCCGCCTCCACCTCCTGAGGAGGCTGAGTTCCTTTGGAGTGAGCAGGCCCCTGCTTAAGACTTTTTATGACTCTGTGGTGGCCTCAGCCCTTCTCTACGCTGTCGTCTGCTGGGCTCCAGACAGCGCAGAACGGGACAGAATGAGGCTGAATAAGCTGGTGAGGAAGGCCACTTCTGTCCTGGGCTGCACTCTGGACTCAGTGGAGAAAGTAGCTGAGAGGAGGGTGTTGTCCAAGTT